>OZ034974.1:17432764-17607764 GCA_964030785.1 Siderastrea siderea | reverse complement strand
TGCTGACAAAACGAACTTCTGACAGGCATGATCAGGTAGTTCTCACCCAGATCGAGTCCGTTTTTAAGGTGGCTCCATACAGTTTCTCATCAGTTTCAACAGGCAAATATACATAACTTCTTTGATGATTTTCAGGACATTGATTTACATTTCACTACGGAAAAGCTACAAAAGCAACTAGCCTAGCCTTTATACTTTTCAAAAAAGTCACAATTTCTGGGCCTGGCCCATTTCCATGGCAACCACTGATATAGTTGTTTGGCTCACTTTTTAAGCTTACCCAGTTTCTTCACGTCATTTCTTGGTTTTTACACGGTGAATTTTCGCTATTTTTGTTTCAAAGATGTTGTCATTTGAGAAGTCTCAGCTGGCAAAGCTGTGAGAAATTTTGTACATAAGTTTTGTCAGAATAGTAAATTTCCATTTTCGACGATTAATGCAGAAGTGCATGTACAAAAATTACTCTTACTTTAGTATGACTGAAAAACACAAAAATCCTACAAATGTTCCAATTTTAAAAAAATTTCACCGCGTGGAACACGCACAATTAGCGCTTGAAAATGCCTCAAAACCCACCTTTTTTCTTCACGTTACCAAAATAAAAATTCTTCAAGTTACGGGGTTGCGCACGCTCATGATTCGATTCCTTTTGCGTGGACGAGCGTCGACAGCACGCGGGTAAGCAGTAGAAAAGCTTTTCTAAAGCTTTTCTTTCCAAAGAACAACATTTTTCTGGATAACTGCTTTCCTTTACTGTAAAGGATCCATGTGACCAAAAAATTCGCAAAAATAAAGAAAGAAAAGAAAAAACAAACAAACGAAAATTTATACCGATTTGCGATATAAAAACTCGAACGAAGCCGCCACTTTATTGCCAGCAGCAAAAAATTTCCTTTAAAGTTTCCAGAACGCGGAATCATTAAACCACTTTCAGTTTCATTTTTACCATTAACTGATTACAACCGTTCTTCAAGAAAAAACTAAAGCGGTCATGTTTGCTCTTAGAACATCTTTTGGTATGCTATACCCGAGAAAAGTAGGGAAGCTCGTTCTTTTTATGTTGTAAGCTCAATATTTTGTCAGCCGAGAGCCGCGTTGTTTCTTAGCGGCTACTTGTGTGTTTGATAACTGCATGAAATAGCAAATAGTTTATAAATAAGCTTTCAATTTATATTTAAAGGCAGACGTTGGAGAAAGGGAACAAAAATGTCCACAAGAAATTATACGTTTTGAAAAAGACCACATTATTTTTCTGCAAGGTTCAGCAAGTCAACAGAACGCCTGCGAAACGCCGACTGTTTTAGAACCGGCCGTCAACTCGATACTCATCATTTATTCGTTCACTGAATGCCGTCATTCTAGGCATAATTTTTCGTAAAAATAAAAATTGTATTTGAGCTTAGGTACAATTGAACTTTTTTCAATTTTCGGTTTTATTTTAGACCACCGAAGTTTTTGAAGTCACACATTGTCAACACAAGTGAAACTTAGATCAAAAGCTACTGGTGACTGATAAATAGACACTGAAATATAAGTGTCCTTTTGCGTTTCAACTTCTATCAAAATTCAATGACAACTGTTACCTCGTTACAAGTGTGTAATCTATTCATCGCTCAATAAAATTCACAAGTCAGCTGTATTTTGCTGAAACCGTATGAGAACGGCAGTAGAGACAACTTACCCGACAAAAAATAGACGGCTTGTGAGAAAGGCAAAACTAAGGCACTTTTCCAAAAAATTACTTACACTTAGGCTCGATCCAAACAAACTTAAGCTTCTCATCCCAGAGATTCTCGACAGCTGACCTGGACAGTACTGATATTTCAAGTTAAGAACGGAAAGAAGTTCTTCACGCATAATTCTTGAAGGCATGTAATAATTCATGCAACGTTTTCAGTCCTCTCCGTGTTGCTTGAACTAAAAGATCGCAATCAATCCAGTCCTACAATCATAGAACAATCGTAGGACTGCAACTGTCAGGCTTTTCATAATTTCACTGCTATGTGCTTGACAGGTTTTGAAAAGGTAAGCCATAAAGATGCCTCAATCAGACTTTGGAAACGTTTGCCTGGGAGGTTGATTGGCACATGTCATCTGACTTGTACTGTCGCGCTCTTCACGCGCTCGCTTGTGCCAATTTAGTTCCCATTCCTCGCGCACTGAAAAACTATATGGAGCCACCTTAATCTGAAGCTCACAAATGTACTCGAAGTCAGAAAATAGCTTTCCATTTTTTGCAGTGGCATAAGCTGTGTTAAACAGGAAGCGTAGTCTTTTCTTCTGATGTTCACCCACTTTTAGGAGTGCTTTTCCTATAGGCAGATCTTTCAGTTCAGTTGTTGCCCTTTCCTTCGATTCGTGATGTATTCGCATTCCACAAGCTTCGTGCTCCTGCGAACGCTGATGACTCTTCAATGGATCAATGCGAAAATTTGATGTACCACTAAACAAAGGGCTGGATTTATCCACTAAAGATGGATATTTGCGACAAGTTTGGCAAAACATTACACCCTTTTCCTCGTCATACACCACCCACGGCCACTCTCTTTGTCTTCCACTGTGGAAGAAACAAACGTTTTTGTTGCATATCATACTTCTTGTTTTTGGTCTGAACTTTGTCTGCAGCAGCTGGCCCATCGGCACTACGCTTACGCTGATCTTCAGCAACACCATCTCCTTTCTTTTCCTGTGTGAAGCCAAAGTTCAGGAGGCTCATTGAAAGAAACAGAGCGAAATACATTCGTAACATCCCACGTGCTACGTACTTCTTTGTACATGTACAAGCGACCCAAGGACCAAAGTGGTTCCCAGACTTCTCCCGCCCACATAGAACGCCTTGCAAATATTCTCTTTAAATCGCGTACTCGCTGTCTTTTAAACCCACTTTTGACTCCTTTGTGGCATAGGTGGTAATAGATAACAATACTACTCACTTTTCATGTAATTAATTTCATAAGAAACATCTTTTCTAAATATTTTAATGCAGATCTTGCCAGTCAATTCAACAACTGGGCTTTTAAGTGGCTTGCTAGCCCACTGGGCTAGCAAAGTACTTTATTCACTAGCCAAACGAAAACTTCCGCTAGCCCCGGGAGTCGGGCTGGCGGATTTTTTGAGCCCTGAGTGGCAGCCTTCAAGAAACATCTGACGGAATTTCTTGGGCCATGAAGGAGTTGGTTGACAGATATCGCCCTCTGAGGCAAAGAACAGTGTGCAGTGAGACCAGGCAAAGAACAGTGTGCAGTGAGACCACCAATGACAGAGCAGGAGCTCTGCCACCAGCAGTATATTCCAGTCACTTTTGTGTACGAAGGTGATATTCCATGCCTGATTCAAAAGACCATCCAGTGACTGAAAATCAAGACGAAATCGAGCAAAATATGCCACCAGTTGCAGATCACGAACATAACATAACCAGAGTCACATTTGTGGACGATAGCGAAGTTGCAGTTGTTGCTGTTTGTGAAATGACTGATCTACCTGTGCAAGAGGATGAATATGACACCGACTCAGAGAGCGATAGGGAGGATGATACCCCACCTGACATAACAGTCACCAGGTCTGGTCAAGCCATCCGCGCTCATTTTCGCCTTGATTTGATCAGCCTTGATCAGCACTTTGGGGCTCAATGTTATCCTCAGTTCAGCGACCAGGAGACTACTGACAATAACTCTCACCCACAAATTGAAGGCTGACCAGTTTTGTCCATGCCCTATATTAAGCTTTTTGAGTTATATTGAGAGTTCAAAACTTGGTTCAGATAGTCCACTTTATTTATGGATCAAAGAATTTTGAACTCTTTTTTCAAAGAAGTACAGACAGTTTGAGACTATTCTCCATGAAGACCGTCATTTTGTTTACCAACTAAGGCTCAGGTAAAAGACCGCCTTTCTACTAGCTGCTAATACCTGTCAATATATCTGCCTGAAGAATTAATATGTAATGTTGTGTTTTCACAGGCCAGCAGTGGTCAGTGGAATTACCAATAAAATTTTATGTGGGATCCATCAATCAACCGACCAACTGCCTGAACAATCCTCACGTACCTTCTATAACCCATTTCAATGCTACGCATCTTCACGAGAAAACAACTAATTGGAAAACCTGCAGTTCATTGCTTAAAACCCCAGTAAAATGGAACATTAATAGTTGTTGTAAACAAGATCTACTTTGAATCATGCCCTGGAGCCAGTCAACTTGTACTAAACCAAAGATCTTGTTATTGTGATAATAGTTTCTCAGTGAGCAGCTACCAATAAGAAAAAGTGGTGGTTTAAAACCAGGGGATCTGGAGTAGGCTTGGATAAATTCTGCTCATAAAATGGCTTATTCTGCCTGCCGGCAGTGCTCGTAAAAATCACTTATCCTGCTAGAAATTCTGCTCGGACACCCTTATTGTGGTCGAATTCTGCTCGGTACCCTAAAAACTTTGGCCCTTTGGGCCTTATGTATTTTCACAAATATGGAAGGGAGCCTGGGCGTAACCCCTAAATACTAATTAGATTTTCATTATGCATGGCAAAATTGTAATTCATCTCACTTTAATCACTCAATAAATATTAGACAAAACAGTGAATTTTTTATTAGCATCTTACAAAAAGGAACATAAACGAATGCATAAAGGCTGTCTAATTATTTTTGTACTTTTTGTATTTATTAAGTTTTCATTTTTTCCTTACAACTGTTATGCATATCATTAGTGTGACTGATTTGCCATTATTCTGTTTAAATTCTGCTGCGAAAATGCCTTATTCTGCTGGCAGAATGCTCCCCTCAAAGATTGCTTATTCTGCTCGAAAATTTGCCATCAGAATTTATCCAAGCCTAATCTGGAGGCTGTTCTTCCTTGTGTGATGTAAAGGGTATGAAGGTATACCAGGCAGTCCTCTCCCTAGTTTTCAGAGCAACAGGTTAGTCAGCTTTCCAGACTGGTAAAGCAGCTCTGTCCTGCAGTGGAAGTATCATCAAGAAACCCAGAATATTGCTCATGGCACTAGGCCCACGTCACACATCTTGAAAATGCTTCAAATCACTAGACGTTTGCGATTTCTGTTTCAAGGAACTTATTTAAGTACAGATACACGTCAAGATGAAAAGGCTTACACAGCAAATTTAATAACGTACTGAGAAACGCCAAGAAGATAAGACTTCAGCATCTTACGAAGGCACAAATGAAAACCTTTGAGGAGAAGACAGGCTTAATAGTAACCATACCTTTCGAACACACCACCGTCTGGTTAAACATCGAAAAGATAACAGCAATACCTTACAAAGGTGCTAACGTACAGAGAAATGTCAATGGGATAAAACTAACATACAGTATTGTGCAAAAGTAATGCAAGTCAATTTCGACAAATTTCCTGACTTTTCCCAGCTTTTCGACGAAATTTCACTCACAACGAAATTGCGGCGATAAATTGCCGAAATTTCGTGACACCTATTGTTTCATTCCGCACGAAAGTTCGTGCGATAATTCGCGATGCTCGAACTTTCGAGCGATAATTCGCGCCCCTCAAAATTTCGTGGCGATTTTTCGAGCGAATTTTCGTTTTGTCTGTCAATTCTCCAGCATTTCTGGGCAATGTTTTGCTGCATTTGAAATTCCGCTCGATATAAACTATCTCCGTAGCGTGGTTGTGTGCGTGAAAAGCAGCTGTGATCCATCTGCGTATGCAGTCTCTCGATCAACTTAACCAATTTTAGGTAATTGTTGTGTCAAACGCACCTGGTTATTCTACAAAGAAAGCCCTACTGTTTACTATACTTGAATCCAAAAGCTCTAATGTGTTCCGTAATTAAAACTAGTGATACTTGTCAATGCGCGAGCGAATGATATTCATTTAGTAAACATTAGCCGCGCATCAGTCGGCTTTTGTTTTGCAACCATCACAGCAAAGTTTTAAAAAGTCATAACTCCGGTTTTAAAAGCCCTATAAAGATGATTGAAACAGGAAAACACTCCCCATTTAGAGGCACAATTTGTAGTAAGGATTACACGATGCGTCGAGTATTTCTCGGGACCGTATTGCGAGCGAATGATATTTTTTTAGTAAACATTAGCCGCTGATGAGCGCGTCAGTAGCGCTTTTCTTTTGCAATTGTCAAAAAGTCGTTACTCCGGTTTTAAAAGGCCCATAAAGATGATTGAAACCAGAAAATACTCTACATTAAAAGGTCTGATTTGTAATAGAGACCACAGCGATGCGCCAAGTATTTCTTGGTCCTTTATTGCAAACGAATTCGATTTTTTCTTCACACGTGTGCAAGCACGGCGCTTAGGTGAGAAGGAATATTTAATATCCGAAAACTTTGAATGGGAAGCAACGAAATGTTTGAAAAAATATTTCCATTCATTACGCTGAAGTCGATATCACATTAATCTTCGCAGAAAATGAAAAAACACATTCGAAGAAAACTCTGTGGTCTAAAAGGTAATTCGAGACATCAATTGAGACACGTAATACACCGTATGCAAATTTTGCATGATTCATTCTGTAACGCAATGAATAGATCTCAAAGCTGTCAAGACAGCAAATTGCTTTCTCAGCTGTGTTGAAAGGCGATGGTGTTGCTTAAAATATATTTCTACGCTATTTCTTCGATTATTCCTGTTTTGCTGGGAAATTAAAGTGGTGAAGATGCAAAGACCATCAGACAGTTGGCCGTGACATCATGCACGTGGTTTTAATGAACTTGTAATGCAAGTCTTGTTTTGTCTTGCCTGTCAAAGAAGAGTTTGCGTTTTCAATGTCGATGTAAGGGCAGTGAAACGTTTATATTCGTAGAAAACTTGGATATCTCCGTTCTATCAAGATTAAACTATATCAGAACACTGATGTGGGTTTGCAAAATGCATGGATCACCGAAACACGAACGAAACTTGATTCTGCATGTTAACAGATGTTAAACATGTCTCGTGTTTACGATGAAATCGTCGTCCTTGGATAAGTCGTTTGTGATGAGTTTACTTACATTTGTAAGCTACTAGAGTGTTTTGCCTTCGTTTTCAGAACAAATTGAGTTCGCAGTCTTAAAAAGTTCTTAAAGGTAAGTTCTTTGTACAGTGTATTCTATGCGTCGAATCAACATCGGTATCTGAACTGGCGGTTTCAAACTGTTCGCTAAATTGACATTCATGTGCAGCTGTAGACTTGAGATCTTGCAATTGGCTGGGTTTTTTAAATTTTCTTTTACCCTCTCGAAGTATTATAAGTCAATAGTACCGCTACAGCCACAGATTTCAAAACAGTAAAACTCAATTCGGAAACTGCATGAATGCTGGTGTCGCCGTTCAAGGCTCAGCGAAATTTCTTGAACTGGCTACTGAAATAATACTCATGATCTCGAAATTTTGCTGACGTCCCGAAGAATCGCCGTATCATCGTGCTTTGTTTAACCGAAATTTCGCTGAAAACGCCCCGAATTTACGCTCGAACTTTCGAGTGAAATTTCGAGCGAAAGTTCGCGAGAACAAAGAACGAAATTCGCGCATTTCGCTTGCATTACTTTTGCACAATACTGTATGGAGAAACATCGAGAACACAACAGATCTAAATAATATTCTTTGAACATACTAATGTACAGAGAAAATTGGAGAAGACATGACTAACACTGCCAAATGTACTATCATACAGAAAGTGTCGAGAAGACTTATACCTTAGGAACATACTAACATACGGAGAAACGTGAAAAAGATCTAACCTAACATCTTAGGAACGTAGAAACGCACGGAGTAACGTCAAGAAGATGAGACTATAATTGCTATTACCAAATGTGTTGGCATTTCTAAACCAGGTCTGAGTCTGTGATTTCAACCAGTAACAAATGCTGCTACAAGCGGTAAATTTTACCGGTTACCACCTGATAAGGTGAACACTGCCAGGTCCAGTTACTATACAACTATACAAAAACTTAGGACAGAAATTAAATTTTATCTGTTGTGCAAAAGTATTGGAATTGGTTTTAAAAAAATTTCAACGATATTAAGTGAAAATGGACAATACTAAATACAAAAATGATTAAACAAATCTTCAAAGCTGCTATGATACTGAACTTTGAGTAATGTTGTTTTGCCAGGAAATCAAGAAAAGCCTTAGGGGCAATAAACTTGGCTGTTGTAAAAAATTAACAATAATAATAATAATAATAATAATAATAATAATAATTGTACAACTTATATGGCGCTAAATCCAGTTAGTTCACTAAGATATGAGCCCACAATGGTGATTCATTATTAATAACACCTTTGTCATTTTCTGTCAGACTGAGTCTTCTCACCCTCCCTGACACTGATATACCCGAGTACCCCCCCTCCCAGTGGGCCAATAATTTTTCCCAATAGCATGATTCAGTTGTATTATCTTTAAGAAGTCACGACTCAGCATTACATGTACCATCTGCTCTCTCTGACAAGAATGAAATGATTGTTACTATTTGGGAGGTGGGTCGAAGTATTTTCTAAATTTTTGGCAGTTGACATCATCAAATCCAAGATGGTGACCAGCCATCCTATTCTTGGCCTTGAATATCCTGGGAAAATGTGTTTGGTGGAGGACAAATAGCATCACTGTGGACGGAGAAAAAACAAAGCCACCACCCTTGCTAGGTTTGGCATCAGAACTGCCAACAAAGGCTGCATTCTCAAGCGCTGTAATTCGATGCCAACAAATTTTAATTTTGTTAATCCATCACTTTGATTGGCTTCTCAGACAGTACATCATTCTAGTTTTGTCAATTCTTTGCATTGGTTGGTTTTGATTTCTCCTTCGACTTGGCTACTACTTGGCAAAGGGAAACAAAAACTGTACTGAACACCTTAAAAATTAGCCAGACAAGAGTTCTAATCGAAACTGACCAGCAACAACATGTTCTATAAGTGTTTTACTTCAGACAAAGCAGGTCTCATATTTTGGGTCATATCACTTGTCAGGCCTTTACTTTGCAGAGTGTTGTTTTAAAGACCTAAACAAGGTACTTGTAAAAGCCACAGGAAGATGCATCCTGCAAGAACAACTTGTCAAAACTCAGTATTAGCATGACTAAATACCTTCATGTGAAATTCTCCAGGTAGCAATGAAGGAAATCCAGCAGAAAGTGACTGAGGTCCAGAGACTGTTGTTACATTAACATAGTCGGGAATCCCTGTGCTTGAATTGTCCACGGATGAGTGACAGCTGACAACTTGCTCGACATTTGCACTTTGGTGGTCACCATCATCATGCATGGTGCAAACTGAAAGGTCAGCTTGAGCTGCGTCAATACCTTTCTGAACCAAGTGGGATTTTAATTGCTCAATTTCCTGCTTGAGTTTAGCATTACTGTCTTGTGAATCCTGGAGGACTTTGCCTAATAAAAGATTAGTACAAGTCATTGAAATTTAAAACATTGATTGGCGGCAGTGAAAAAGGTAGCCGTTGGTTGTGTATGAACTTCAGAGTTCGCATGTTATTTAAAGGTGCAGTAACTGTAAAGTTCTGAAAGTATTGACCCTTGTGAAATAGTTGAAGGGCTCGGTGGAAAAGGGCAAAAGTGACATGATGATTTGTCCCTGAAATCCAATATAGCTCTGTGTTGGAATTTACAGGGTGGTTATGACATCTAAGAAACACAGTTACCCATTATTTCTTGGCTTGAGAGCTTAAATTCAAAGAATTAGCCCACTACTTTTCCTTAAAACTCAAGCAAATAAAACAACAAAGGAGCTGGTCATTGGATTAAAGAGGAAACAAAAGAAATCATTCATGCTTCACTTGAGTACAGGTAGGTTCAGTTTCCTTAAGAAAAAGTAACAAACAGGCTGAATTGTTAAAGCACAAAGACAAGGTTTTAAAATGTATTTCTCTGAGTTGCCACTCCATTGTGACAAGCCCATAATTTTCAGGATTCTAGTGAGACCCAATTTGCAAAGAGATTCTCAGTGCTCAGTTCTCACAGGAACCTAGTAACAAGCATAGTCAGGTTCAGGTTAGAATTCTCGAGGTAACATTTTCTTTATCTTTTTTCCCCTTCATCGTCTTCATTTTCTTGTTTTTGTAATTTTTTAAATGGCTATTTTTTCTTTGTTAATGGGCTCCATTGTTAGGCTACCCATCATGTGTCTATAGATTGTTATACAGAAGGTCTCTCCTAGTAGAAATCCTGTACAGGATCCTACAGAATTTTCTAGGGTTCTGTAAGTTCACACAGGATCCTACCCAGGATCCTAAACGGCAATAAACCTAACCACATGTTATAGGATTCTACTCAGGATCTTGTTTACAGGATCTTGTAGGTTCCTATAGGATCTTAAACAGGATACTACAAGATGCTAAACAAGATCCTATAGGATCCTACGGATGTCAATAGGATCCTACAGGAACTTATGTAAGATCCTATCAGGATTGAGTAGTTGTAGTCAGGAGTTGACATAGTGGTGAAAGGGTTTGACGCTGACTTGTTTTCAACACTTGCTAAAACAGGTTTTGGCTAATGATTAAGCCTTCATCAGCTTGAAAAGAGATTGTTATTACATGTGATTTAAAATTACGGCATGTGCATGTGCCCGCTAGAAAGGTTGTTAACAAGTTGCACATAATTTTTCAAATGTATCGTTGGACTTAAGCACGAGCCATAGATTTGTAGACCTTTGGTTGGCATGTCATGTCCCCAAAAACAGTCATCACATGGACTTAAGCAATGTAAAAGTTGTTGGACACAAAGCAAATTTTCAAGAGCGACTTTTCCTAGAAGCCTGGTTGTCAACTAAAGATCAGAATGCAGGGAACGACCACATCCCCATTCCAGAGGTCTACAAATCTCTGGCTCACGCTTAAGTCCTGCGATACCTTTAAAACATTACGCGCAACTTGTTAAAAACTCTCTAGCACACACATGCACATGCCATAATTTAAAATCACGCATAATAACAATCTCTTTTCAAACTGACAAAGGCTTGAGCATTAGCCAAAACATCTTTTAGCAAGTATTAAAAACAAGTCAGTGTCAAACCCTTATCAGGATCCTGGTTAGAATCCTACAAGATCCTCTTAGGATCCTATTAAGATCGTGGGCAGAATTTCTACCAGGGTGACTTATGACTGATTTCATTCATATAGTCTATACTCAAACTGAACATACCTAAAACTTGCACACCTTGGGCACGGATATGAAGAACTCTATTTTCCTGTTGCAAGTGTTCAACTTCTCTTTGTAGCCTCAAGAACTCTTCAGTAGATGTGCTTAGTGTCTCGGATGCATCTTTCATTCTGCTCATTGCAAATAATCAGAACTTTGCTTTTACATATGTTCTTCTTCCAGAGTAGAAAGCCTGAGAAAAAAATAGTTTATTAAAGTACAGAGAATTCAATACATGTATGTTTCAAGATGTCAGGGCTAACCAAAATTGGAGGGCTGTCTGAGCAATTTTTCACAAACTGGTTTCACGAGGATTAAGTAAAAATCAGGACAAAGTTGGTGGCTTTTTGCGTACAAATACAGTTTTGCAACTCTAGTAACCAACAATTGTTTTGTGAGCTTTACTTAAAATCGGAAACTGGTATAAGCTTATTGCGACATACTCTACAAGCTTAGCATGTTTTTTACGATGCGCAGCTTATAAGTTAACATTAAAGTAAAAAAACTGTTTTGATCTTTCTTCCAACACACATCTCTGTATCACAGCTGTGAAGTCTACAATATCTATTGAAAAATCTACTACTGTGCCCAGACTAAAACAACGTTGTTTATTCGTGATTATTTCTTAGAATCGAAATTATATCAATTACGAACCCGGATGTGAAAATGCCAGCGAATGACTTTCGAGTGAAATCAAACAGCAAATTAAGTCGAACGCAAAGAATAAGTGCTGTAACTGAAAAATATCGAGATACTGCTGAAAAAAACACATTCCATTGGTAACATTCTAAACTGAACCGAAAAGACTTAACCCAGAACACAGACACGTACGTTCGTGGACATAACAATGAGGGATTTGGGTATGGTAAATGTAAAGACTGCCACTAGCTAGTCGAAACTTGAAGAAGTTTGAAACAGAGATATTATTTCACATACAAATTTTATCGATTTAAATCAATGCCCTAACCTACCAATAAAGATCCAGAAGCTCAAATCGCTATCCCAAAGGGAAAACTAGCCTCCATGTTCGCCATTTTGAAATCTCGTCCGCTTTGAATCCCGATCGTGGCGAATGAAAGAATGGTGAATCTAGTCTAAATACTCCAGAAACATTGCACTGAGAACACTTGCTATTCATTGAATTATCCTTTAAAAGGAAAGCCCTCTTTAAGGGTAATAAACACTCACAAAACTCACTGACTATCGCCCAAGCCCAATACAAAAAACAAAATGGAGGAATGCAAACTGAAGCCAACGAAATTTTAATCAGGGGATTCCCCGCCAACTTTCGAGAGCGCCTGATTGGCCAGATTCTTTTGATCATGTGATCAAGAATAGATGTCCGACAGTCTCCTCGGCTAGCTTCCCATAGCCTGCGTAGCAGGCGAAAACGGGGAAGGGGAAGGGGAACAGGGACACGGCAGAAAAATGGGGGACTAGCTCGCAGAACCCCATTTTTCTCCCGCTCCCTTTCCCCTTCCCCGTTTACGCCTTCTACGCAGGCTAGCTTCCCATTGCGAACAACCGACACGTTGCGATAGCGACGGAAAGTAATATATAACTGGACGACTCTGGACAAGGACATGCTAACTTGCAACAATTCAGACGGCGGATGATACAGATACACCTGGGTCTCTGTTAATTGTCAGTACCCTACAAGCAGAGTACACTGTACCCTTCGATTTTCATAGAAAAATCTAGCCTGTTCCAGGCCCCTTGCGCTTGTTTCGCATTCGCTTTTTCTCCTATCGGCTACCGTTGTCAGTTGCGTTCCGCAATAAAGGTTAATAAATAGGCCAGCTTAAGACCAAAGGGGTGGCTCCCCTACCCCATCCCCGTTTACGCCTGCTACGCAGGCTAGTTACCATTTAGGAGCAGCAGCTCCATTGCACTTCTTCTTTTACTTATCTAATTTTGACAACAATTGTCCCGAGCCTTGTGAAGCGAAGAGAATGAACGTTCATAGCCCATAGTGTTTGTAGAGCGAGCGGACAATGCCCTAAGTAAGGTTCATGCTCGCTGAGGCTAGCAATAACTCCAGACAGCTTAATCAGAATAATCATATGCGGCTACGAGCAAAGGAGTTAGATACCTTCACCTTTAACTTAATTACTTCCAACACTTTGACAGTAGTTAAGTTGTCTCTGTTGCATCAAAGAGACAATTTACATTCAAGCAAAATGTTAAAAGCGGAAGTTAATAATCACAGAACCTTACACGAGGAAGTATTAAACTATACTTTAATCATTACCTACCGGCATGCATTCAGCTGTCAATCACGCTGCTGACGTGTAATGTGTAAATTGTAAGAAAAAGGTGAGCAAGCATCGACAAAGTTTAACTTGCGGCGATTGAAAGCAAGACGATAGAAAATAAAAGTTTCCGCTTCAGTTCCAAGAATGGTATATGACACAACAATAGGGCTAAAATGCAACTCCTATACGTGAACCAATAGGAAAGGTGGGCTCCAGTTTCAGGGAAAAGAAATTAAGCCTGGGTCTCCGAGGACAAAGATTTCTGGGAAACAAAACTGAACCATTTTCAGCGTGACAAAGTTATGAAAGGTGTCATTGAGTAAACTGAAAAGGCTACTTGATCGCATAACTGGAACACCAGCATCGTGCCACGGTACACGCGAATGCTGAGCCTCCAACGCAGACTCGTCACGAGCCGATTCTGTCACGGATATTTTTGCGTTTTGGGCTAAAAAATGTGCTGCTGAAATTTAAATTAAATACCTTTTATCGTACGTGGAATACTCCTAGAACGTCAAGAGAGGGAAATCAAATGATTTTCTAAAAGGGAGAACAAACCTTGGTCAGTTTCTTGCGATTTTTCCAAGAAACGAAGAAAAGACCTGAAAACATTAGCGTAAAGTTTTCAAGTTGCAAGCCATTTCTGCAGCCAAACACACTTATAGTCTCAAAATACCGGTGGGGTAATTTTAAACGAAACTGAACCAGTATTTTGGGGTCTCCTCTGATTAGAACTGTCTTTTAGCTTTTCAAAGTTATCCTGAAAATTGGTGATTAAAGACATTGGAGGCTACCAATGCCGGTCGCAGATCACTTGTAGTTTAATACACCGAAAGGTGGAAAAAATCCTCCGTTTTTGTATAGTAAAATACTTTATTAATTTGAGGACAATAACCTTAGAAACGCCAATAAGGCTTAAGCTTTTGCATTATGTGAAACTTTATAATGACCTAGCTTATACCACAGAGGAATGACTATAGCTTTCAGTGTAAACTCTCCTTTGGATTTGATACATGGTCCATGGCTGGTAAATATTGTAGATTTGTAGCTGCTCACCCAGGCTGCTCACAGAGTCAATAGGATTTGTGTTCGAATCGATTAGCTTTTCATTCCGATAGAAGGCATTTTTTGCTAACTTTTCTCATACTATAATTGTGTCTAACTCTCGCGCAACAATGACCATATTTGACGGCACGCACTTAATTAAATTTGGGGTGACAAATAAAATAGGAGATTTTTTTTGAAACAAGAGACTGGCCTCTAACTAAAGAGACTGGAAACTGATCCCTCATCCCTTTATATTTCACCCATAGCTTCTGAATGGATGTGTCGATTGATCTTTGCTCTCCTTTCTTTGATGAGCTTTCCTCTTTACCCTTTTCTCCACGTTTAGCCGTGCATCCAACTCTGTCTAACAAGGGGCTAAGCCGTGTAAACACTTGAAGGTCAACAGAAGTATCTTAAACTTTAATAATGCGGTAGCAAAATAGGTATCCAATGGAGAAAGACTACAGCAACGGTGACACACGGCAAAAGCTAGGAGACGCTGCGACAACTCAGACAGCAGCACTTCGGACGCGCTGAAGCTCCATAAGGTGTGAGTTCGGGAGCCCATACAATAAGTAAGGCATGAACTAACGACTCCACGGCTTGACCACTCAGATACTTTTTTACATATCTCTTTCGCCAAGTTCTTAGTCCTATCTGTTGCCATTCGTTCCTTCTATACTGTAGGCTTCCATAGTTATCTCGATCGTCCCTGTACTGGGATCTCTTCTTTCTCTCTCCATAGGAATCTAGTATTTAGTGTTTCAGTGACCAGTATGTTTAAAAGTGGACTTAGCGTTTGAAGTCAGTTGCTGGTTAGCCTACAAGTGGGCCATTTCTGTGCCTTACAAAGCTAGTTAAGTAATAGTTCGAAAGGTACTATACTAACCAGTAACAATAAGTCATAAAATGACCCGCTATGGTGTATCATTTCACCACTTCCGCGTCGTGATGACGTATTCGATTACCGAATTTTCTAAAAGAACTATTTACTGCGGCAGTGTTTGATGCGATAATTAATTTTGTCGGGAAAGCGAGACTGAGAAAAGTCACACAAGAAAAGTCCCGTTAGGGCGCTTCAGTTTCAGTTTCAAAACTCAGTGAAAACGTCATAGACACCGTGTGATATAATTCACTTCCATCATCTTCTCGGCTACTGTTACCCAGGTTGCCTCATTAGAAAGGTAGCTTGTCAAGGAACCTTTTCATAAGCCGTTAAGGTTATCTTTAAACAGTACAGTTTGCAACTTATTATTTCCAGTTCGCTCACCTTATTACTCAGAAGAATTTGCCTCGTTGTCTTGATTGTTTTGCCTTTGGTAACTGCATGTAGAGAAAAGACAGTGAATATAGTCTCAGTTGTATTTTGCGCAAATGACAAATGAATACTGAGATGATTCTAGACGCCTACGAGTGCTGAGGTGTGGCTCATAGGTAAAATTCTTTTTCTTTCCTGAATTCCATAACAGAGAAATAGGGTTTGTATTCATATAGCTATATATACAGCCTTCAAACAGACTTACTTGTTTTCAGTAAAAAAAAATGTTAAACTTGTTATATCAGATGAACAAACTTGCACCCTTCGTCACCCAACGTTTCGTTTCGGCGAAATATCTGTTTTGAGGACCATAGTCCGTCTTAGTTCTGTCAGAGTTTTCTTTGGTGAGATATCACACCAAATTAATAGAGGGAAATTAATTCCTTTAGGTTTTGGAGGGACGAAAACAATTAGAGCGTGAAATAAAGCCAGTTAGAATCAAGTCGGCTTCCATTTTCGTGTTAAGTGCTTCTGGTACATCAACGTGTACATAACACAACATAAGCACCCATATCATAATCTATTCAATTTTTAAAAACAAGTAAAATGAAATTACCAACAGTTTTGAGTTGTCTGCTACCTTGCTGGGTTAACTAACAATTATTTCACCAGCGCGCGTTGGATATGAGGTGATAAATAATCACTGCGAGGCGCACAGTAATCACCCCACATCAGAACAAGCCTGAACATGCACCAGTGGAATCTTGTTTTATTGCATGTTCGACCTCGGTAATCGTTGCTGACTTTTTGCATGAGAGTATTAGGCAAAAAAGATATATTTTTGAACTGACCATGTATTAAGACTTGCTTTGAATAATCTGAAAGATAGCTTTGTACCAAAGTTGCCGTACTGTCCATTTCTTGTTGCTGGCGATTATGGCCGATAATATCAACCAGTACACCAACAGAGCCGGTCAACTACTTCCTCTTCAACATCATTTTGTGATCTATTAAGATGGCTGTTGTTCAAGGTGCAGTTAGATCGCTATTAAATTGTTGATGCTTTCCGAAATGAAAATCAAATAAAGGCACATAAATAAACTGAAGCCCCTTAGCAAAAAAGCCGTCCCGACAACACACGTAACTGGAAACTAATGATTAACAATGTACGTAAAGGCCTACCTTCCACAAACAATACCCGAAAACCAACTTTTGAAGATAAGTTTTCGTTTATATATTCCGATATCTTACCGTTACAGCAATCCGCGTATTTCATATTCAAATGTGACCTAAGCTTATTCAATGAGTATTTCAACTGAAGGCGGGGATTCCCCGGCAGATCAAGTTATAAGTATAATAATATTTGTACTTGACAGAATTCGTTGGCAAACAATGAACATTTTAAATCAGTTAATATCAAATGCCGTGTGCTAGTGGTAATGTACACCATTACACTGAACGAGAGCAGGTCGATATCTGTACAAACAAAATCACAGAATGCACCGGTGACATCATCCTGTATTCATATAGTTATCAGGAGAGCAGGTCGAAGAAATGTGCCACAGTTCCACGGCATATCAAGCAAGCACTTGTGAAAACGTGCATTGTGTCACATTCTTGTAATAAAAAATTGTAATAGGCTGAAATGCTCTAGCTGGTATTGAAACTAAAGTGAGTAGCGCTTGTAGGATTTTACCGTGTAATCGCCAGCGTCGCAGTAGTCCAAGTCGGTCAGAATCGGAAGTTCCACATTGCACGTACCCGGATCAAGGCCGCCATGCTCTGTGTATTTGATCATGTTGCATACTTTCCGTGGAAAATGTTCACACTATTTCTCCTTCGTAAAAACCTCTCAGACGTTTTTTTTTTTTTTCGGACGTTCTGTGCCAATATCTTGATTACTTAACTATTAATAAAAGCAACAGAAACAACAAAGCAGTTATTGATCGTTCAACATTCGCTGGCAGTAAAATTAAGATGTTCCGGTAGTTACTTTAAATAACATAAACCCCTATACTACTCTCCAGCCATCAGCGAGCACAAGTCAGTTTCATTGAAGCGGTAATGGAAGAGTTCTTGACAACAAATAGAAAGCGATAAGGCGATAGACGTGGATTTGTACTTTGCGTTGTTTTATTGACGTGCTACTTAATGGTCAACACATCCTATTTATACAAAAGAATACTTCGGCTACAAAAGTTTGGAAGTTTTATGTTCGGTAAAATCAGTCCGTCCGTAATTTGAATGCCCGAAAATTTTACCTTTTAGATTTTACTTTCACTGCCAAAATTGATTGAACTTTTCATTGTCAGTGCCACGGTTTCGCGGCAAAAATCCCTCACTAAAAAGCATAGCAAGGAAACTGTGGTGTACGTGCAGAAACGTTTGGTACGTGATAGTGTTAAACAGGAATACGTCTTCCTCTTCGCTCACGATTTACAAATGGGTGTTCGTCTTCCTCAGGAAACCCCCTTTGGGAAACCCCCTTTGCCCGACAAAAGTTTACTTACGCCATTTACAGTTTTTTTTAGGAAGTGCTTAATCGTTTCTGTAACGTCACATACCCGTGACATGTACTTACAGAGAGAAATTGCTGCAGGTATGCGTTAAAGTAATAATAATAATAATAATAATAATAATAATAATAATAATAATAATAATAATAATAATTAATCTTTAAAGAGGATACTCCCATCACGTTGAGTGGTTTTCAGGGAGGTCCTCTATAACAAAAGAATAAAATAAAACTAAACATTGTAATAGATACAAGCTAAAACTAAAAATATAAAAAGTACAAAGTACATCACGTTCGTAGATTTAATTTAACCAACCAAAGTATGATTGTATAAGTCTAAGGGCTACAGTGTGGGCCTTAACAGTAATGTTTGTTTAGCCAACAACTAGCCAAGAAATGATTGTCGTTTTCGTAGTATCTAATCTTACATCGACTGTTGTGAGAGATTTAGTCGAGAGAACGGATTTAGTCGTCACTGTAACAATGTGAACGAGCTTGTGAAGAATAAAGCGTTAACGAACTGGAAAGATACAGACCTCTCGATCTTGAACCAGCACCATGCAGGAGAATTACCTCGTACATTTGGTCCTTGTAATCCTTCAGTTCCACGAGGCTACAGCATGCGATCCCCCACCACGTCGTCGATGAACCTCTTGTGAAGTTGAGGTAGAAAGCCGGTATATTGGGACGCGATTTGTTCTTCAATATATCCAACGAAAAGGCACACGTTGTTAGGGGCCAACTTCCTGTCTACAGCGTCTCCTCTTGCTTGTAGCGACTTGTAAAACTCATCATTGAAAGTGAAGGTGAAAGCAATGAGGTTTAGTACAAGTTCAGCAGGACGCCTTAATGTGGATGCTGGTGGGTAAGAACAGGACGTTTGTCAAGGAAGGAGGCTAAAGCTTCAAGGCCGCTGTTGTTGAGGATAACAGTATACAGGGATTTGATATCCATCGTATATCGAAAGAGTTGCCGGTCATGATGTCCTCAAAACGGAAAATCATTTACCATCTTAAGCGCGTGCATGGTTAGTGTCGTTTACGTAGGTTTGAAGATTGCGAGTAAGGGGACACATGATGTGATCTAAGTAGGAAGCAATGTTTTCTGTTAGAAAGCGTCACGCAGAAACAATTGTTCTTCCGAGCTTGTTAGCCTTATGGTCATATTGGGACGCAAATAAAACCTGGAGGTTTTTGGAGTTGGAACTTACAATTAAACTCTCCGCTGATGGCAGAAGCTGGTCGCCATTGATCATCGCCATTGGCCCATCAAAATCCACATTAACGCATCTTGCTGAACTTGTATTGAACCTCGATACCTTCACCTTCAATGGCGAGGTTTAGAAGCAAACAGGAGAAGTCGCTATGGGTGTGCCTCTTAGTTGGGTATATTGAAGAAAACATCGCCTCTCAATGTACCGGCTTTTTACCTTAACTCCACAAGTGGTACATCAACACGCTTGTGGTCGGGTCGCATGCTGTAGACACGTGGAACTGGACGATTACATCAATTTCATATCAAACCTTCATCCCGCTCTTCAATTTACATATCTCTACAGCGAAATCCTTTTCCTGGACATTCAACTACGCATTTCCAATGATCACATTAGCACTTCCATCCACTATAAGGACACTGACACACTTAGCTACCTTCATCATTAATCTTCACACCCTCAGCACTCAAAGAAAGGTCTCCCCTGCGGTGAACGTTTGCGACTTTCGCCGTCTGTGCTTTGACGACTATGTTTTTCTGGAGAGGGGAAAGGAAATGAGCCCTTTTTTGTCCAACTTGGGTACCGTGTGTGCCGGTTCGCCTTCAACCATCAAAACTCTGCCAAGAAAGAGCAAAGCAGGGTTCCCTTGGTTCTTACCTGGCACCCAAGAATCAGAAGAATCCTAATGGGTAACTTTAACATTTTATTGGGCGACCGAGACATAAGAAAAATATTTCCTCAACCACCGACGGTTGCCTATCGCCGCGATCGAAAACCTCCCCAAAAACTTAGTACATAATGTCGACATCCAACTTAGTTTATTGTATCTCCTGTGGCTATCTCCTGTCGCTGTTGTCCCACTCTCTACATTGCCAAATCTTGCCGCACACGAAGGCAACGCTTCGGTAAGCACCACCGTATTGAGAAGAACTGGGCTTTCCTGTCGCAGAACATTTTAAAACAAATGGACAATCTCTACACGACACACAAGTCCACAACATAAGCAGGCAAAGAAAGCGTTAGGAAACTGAAATGCGCTTCTATTATTTTTAAACTGGACACTAGTCAGCTGGCGGCCTCAATTCAAACTTCCGGTTTCTGTGCGTTCCTCGAGCGCCCACACCTTCAGCTTTTAAAATACTGGCGTCGAATACTGGCGAACATCAACTTGACTTCCACTGACGAAGGGCTAAGAAGGTTCCTAGAACCCTAAGTGGTGGAAAATCCCAGCCCAGCCGTCAACAAACAGAACAGTGCAAGAGTGAGCTTCCAAAACCAGAGGTAAAGCGGGATGGCAGGAATTCTGAGACTGCCAGGAAAGTAGTATCCATTCCAGCTCAAGTCTTTTAAATGTGGACAAGTTTCATATTTGCAAGGTGTCCTCGTAAGAGCAGCTGGAACAGTTGTGGCTGTTAACTTCCGCAAAATAGGGCGAACGACCGAATGAGCGCAAGTAAGCGTGCTACTAAAGGTTCGATACGGACACGACGGGCCTTCGTAGACTTCATGACACTGTCGAAATCCACCACCAAGGAATGAAGGGTCGTGAGATTATTGCCAGCATGTTCAAATGAATCGTTTTAGCAAGCATCACTGGTAAATTGCCGTAAGTGGTGAGACTACAATTTACCATAGGAACTGACTTACTAGAAGTGGAAAATATCGAGGTTCTAAAGAACTGTTACAATGCAAGTGAACTTGCACTTAGGCAGGAACATTGCACGCTACCGAGGAGTGAACGGAGTCAGCAAAAGGGACAATGGAACCTGGAGAAACAAGATGTAAAATCAGTGAAGCGAATAAAGCAATTGTTGTGTAAGTAGGGTAGTTTGAGTAAGTAACCTACCCTGCTCCTAGACTACTAGTAACATAAACACCGCTTAAACCTAAACCTAGAAACGTAGTTCATAGCCTCCAAGTCACAAAGGGATGCGTCTTCGTCGCTGAGGATGAATGCTTGTAGAAGGTGGATTGCTTGGTCCCTGACCGGTTGTGGATTACTAAGATCCCGACCCAGGTATGGATTGTTCAGATCTCTTTCAATAGAGACGTCGTTGGTGGAACTGCAAGTTTCTGTGCTTGGATTTGGAGCTTTTAGTGAACAAACCAACTGCAGGTGGTACTATCCTGTAGTCGGAAAGTTGAAGGACCAATTTGTGCAAAGGCCTTTTCACTCTGCCGACCCAGCGACCAACTTCGAGTTTGGAAAACTTGGCCATTCGTTTCGTGTACACATAGGATTTTACTAGCAACACACTAGGCTCCTCCTGGCACTAGTACGTGTTGAGGGGGCTACAAATTATCCCACGGTAAAAAAAGGTTTCTGCCAATTATCAGCTCAGCGGGAGTTGATCCAGTCAGAGCGTGTTTAGTTGAACGGTATTTGCAGCGGATTTTTCGAAGCGCTTCATGAAAGGACTTCCCTTCTGTTAGGGATGCTTTGAATTCCTTTTCATGGCCCTGTTAAAGCGCTCTATGCCGCCATTGCTTTGACGGTTGTAGATTGAAGTCAGACGTTCGATCCCTTGGCAGGGCATGAAGTCTTCGAGGAGGGGATTGGGGCGACCGTGGTGTGAGGACGTGTATCAAATCGCTCCCGCAAAAGTTTGAGTTAAAGTTTATTTTTTATGGCCGGTAGTATAGTTTTAGCTGCAAAAACGAAAAGACAGGGGACGTGGAAGCTCGGAAAGTGACATTTCCTCGCCAGAAGGAAAAAAATCTGCCAAAACAGCTCAACGTCTGACTCTATCAGCGTCGAAGCGTTTACTGACGAGTCCGCCACGGCAAGAAATATGGAGAAAATAACAACCCAACTAGAAGCAAATTTGAGCACTCTCGACGGCGTCGAAACGAAGCTGGGGAAGTTAGAAGGTTTATTTGAACGCCTGGAAAATGTTGAAGCAGCGGTGAGCAAGAACTGCACCGAACTAAACCTGGTGAACGAGAAAACCAAAGTGATCCAGAACAATGTTGAAGAGATTGAAAAGGGAATAGTGTTTGCGAACTCCCAAATAGAAGGTTTAGAAAAGAAAGACGACGAAAATGCACGCAGAATCAAGGAGCTGGAAGACAAGCTTCTGTACCAAGAGGTTTATAGCAGAAAAGAAAATATACGCTTCTTTGGAATCCCTGAAGCGACGCAAGGCCACGAAAACACTGCAGAGGTGTTGTATAAGTTCTTCAGAGACGAGCTGAACATTCCTGATCCTAGCAATATCGAATTCCAAAGAGTCCACCGACTGGGGAAAAAATTGCAAGGCCAATCACGACCGATCATCGCCCGCTTTTTAAGGTTCCAAGAACGAGAGCTTATTTTCAGGAGGTAAGAGAGTTGGCAGAAGCGGCAGACACAGATGTTAAAGTCTACGCGGACTTCCCAGACGAGATCAGGCATAGAAGGAAGACCCAGTGGCCTAGGATGAAAAAGGCAAGGGAAGAAGGGAAGACGGCCTTTTTCAGCAAATCCGAGCCAGATAAGTTATTTATTGATCGCGAACTGGTTCCGTTATAAATTAACTTTGCTTGACAAACACTTCCAAGATGAACAATTTAATGTGTTTTTGTGTACACTGTCAGGGCTATGGTAATTATTTTAGTTAACTCTCTGTTCTTTTGTTTTAGTTTAAGGCGGGAGCGCGGTATTATACATATGAATAGCCCCAAATTCCTAAGGCAGCGCTATAGATACAAAATATCTGCTGCCTCTTACTTATCATGTTCAGTGTTAATGTGTAAGCTTTCATTGTCTTGTGTTAAATGTGTTAAAAACGTGCGACCCAAAAGACCTCGGGTAGATTATAAATTCACTTTCTTTTCACTTTTTCACCTTTTTTCGCATTTTTGCGCAGTCTTTCAATTCCATCTCATGATCAATTGTTCCATTCGAGAAGGAATATGCTGATTTTAAACCTCTTTCATTAAATGTTCGAGGGATTCGGTCTACAAAGAAAAGAAAGGCTCTTTTTATGTGGTTAAATGAACGCAAATATGACATTGTATTTCTACAAGAAACATACAGCACGGTGGAAGTTGAAGACATCTGGAAAACACAATGGCAAGGTAAGCTCTTCTTTTCACACGGTACTAATCGTAGCTGTGGAGTAATGGCCCTAGTAAGGAGTGATTTAGATTTCAAATTAAACTCTGTCAATGCCGATAATGAACGGCGCTACTTAATAATAGAAGCTGAAGTACAAAGTTCAGCTTTCCGACTTGTAAATATTTATGCACCTAATAAGGTGCAAGAGCAATGTGATTTTTTTGGAAACGTTAATAAGACCATTGAAAATCTTGTCGCCGACAAGGACCACAAAATTTTTTTCGGAGGTGACTTTAATGTTGCGCTGGACACCGATCTTGACTGCTCTGGTGGCAACCCGTCTAAAAAGGATTCCACAAAAAATATCAGCGATTTATGCTTAGATTTTGATTTAGTAGTCATATGGAGAATAAGAAATCCTGAAACTAAACGATTTACTTGGAGGCAAAAACGTCCGCTTATTCAAAGAAGACTTGATTATTGGTTAATAAGTGACGCTTGTCAGGAAGACATTGAAAGAACTGATATTATCTCCTCCAGGAGGTCAGGGTTCGAAACCCGGCAAGCCTGATTTTTTCAGGCTTTCTTTTCGCAACTGCATAAGTTGCGTTAATAACTGCGAGGATCTTCTTTACTTATTTCTTCATTCCGCAGTTCAAATATATGAATTTCATATATTCATAATTTCATCTTCATCTTTCCCGGGTATATTACGAACCAATTTAATGACCAGCTCCCAGTTGGCTTGATAGCTCAATTGGTTAGAACGCTGCACCGGTATCGCAGAGGTCAGGGTTCAAATCCCGGCAAGCCTGATTTTTTCAGGCTTTCTTTTCGCAACTGCATAAGTTGCCTTAATAACTGAGAGGATCTTCTTTACTTATTATCTCCTCCATAAATTCTGATCATTCGGCAATTGTGCTCCATTTTAATAATATAAGTAAGCAAAAACACGACCCTTCTTTTTGGAAATTTAACGCCAGCCTGGCGGAGGATGACAACTTTATCACATTAATTAATGAGAGTATGCCAATTTGGTTGGATGAATTCAACACAATTACCGATAAAAGGCTTTTGCGGGACTTAATTAAATATAGAATACGACAGGTTTCGATGGAATACGGGAAAGAAAAGGCGCGTAAAAAAAGGGAAAAAGTAACTGATATTGAGGCTTCTTTGAAAACCTGCGAAGAAAACTGTGCACAATACCCATCCGATGAAAACCTTCAACAACTAGAATATTTAAAGATAGAATATGATAATTTATATGAAAATTTAGCTCAAGGCGCAATAATTCGATCAAAAGCAACCTGGTATGAAAAAGGAGAGAACAGCAATAAATATTTCTTAAATCTCGAATCACACAAAAAGGCAAAAAGCTCCGTCCGCAAAGTTTTTAATAAGGAGGGTACTTTAATTACTGATCCGAAAACTGTTATGTATGAGATTGAAAAGTTCTACACGGATCTTTATAAAGACGACTCTTTGACTCCTTCAATAGACTTGCTTAACTCTTTTCTTGAGAACCCTGAAATACCCAGACTCACCGCTGATAATGCTCAAATCTGTGAAGCGAAATTCACAGTTGCCGAATGTTTTAAAAGTCTTCAATTATTTGAGAACAACAAATCGCCAGGCGAAGATGGCCTATCAGTGAAATTCTGTAAGGCCTTTTGGAACATTGTCGAAAATCTGATGGTGGAGAGCCTAAATTACTCTTATGATCACGGAGAGTTGTCCAACTCGCAGAAGCGAGCTATCATAACACTTGTTGAAAAGAAAGATAGGGACAGAAGGGATATATCAAATTGGAGGCCAATATCGCTCATAAATGTTGACGTAAAAATTGGCTCAAAAGCCATCGCAAAAAGACTAGAAACTGTTTCTCCCTAACATCATACACCATAATCAAAGTGCATATTTCAAAGACAGAACTATCTGTGCTGCTGTAAGATCTATCGACGACGTTTTGGATTACACTAAAAAATATCAAATTCAAGGAAGACTAATAGCGATTGATTTTAAAAAAGCGTTTGACTCTGTAAGTAGGGATTTCCTGTTTCGCACCCTTTCTGCTTTTCGTTTTGGACCTTCGTTTATTCAATGGCTGAAGACTTTTTACAATAATATATCAAGTTGCGTGATGAATAACGGTTTTGCTACTGCTTTTGAAATTCAGCGAGGTGTAAGGCAGGGAGACCCACTTTCCTCCTATTTGTTTATCATTGTCTTGAGATTTTGAATATACGTATACGAAGTAACAAAAACGTCCAGGGAATAATGGTAGACGGAGAAGAAATAAAACTGCAGATTTTTGCAGATGATTTAACGGCTTTTCTCCTGAACGATATTTCTATATTAAGATTTCTTAAGCTTCTAGAATTGTCTGGAGAGTGCTCTGGACTTAACATTAATCGTGACAAATCCCAGTGGGGGGGGGGGGGGGGGTACTTCTTTATATACGCTATATAGGTATGTGCCGCCCGATAGGGTAGGGTTTTTGAGGTACTCAGTCCTTAAATAGGGTATCCTTTTCGGTGTTTTTTGATATTGTGATCCTTAGATGTTCCTTCGATAGGGTCACTAAATTGCAGTATCCACCTCAACGCGCAAAACGAAAAAGATATGGTCAGTTAAAACTGTACTACACGTTATAAAGTTTAACAAAGCGATTTTTAAAGGACAGGACGTTGATAGCTTGTGTTGACCCTCCTCAACACCTAGTTACAGAATTATGAGTTATCTTGTTTCCCTTAAATAGGGTGCCATTTCTTGGTTTTGGGCCTTTAAAAGGGTATCAATTCTCGATTTTCTACCATTAAATAGGGTCAGGGTTTGAGAACCTTGGTGGCACACACCTATCCTAAATTGACGGGAGTACCCCCCCCCCCCCCGGGGGACAAATCAGAAATTATGTTACTTGGAAACTCCAGAATTTTATCCCTCGACCTTAACCTTCTTAACGGTGTAAAGATTAAAAAAGCTCTCAAAATCCTCGGAATCTATTTCACATATGACAATCGAACTAAACAAAAGTTAAATTTTGATGAATTGATCGACTCTATTAAGAAAAAGTTAAAAATATGGAGGTGGAGAGACTTGACCCTTATCGGCAGAATTCAAATAGTTAAAACGTTTATTATCCCAGTATTCTTATACCGCGCGAGTATGATTTGTTTAGATAAAGAATTTGTTAACGAAGCTAATAAAGTCATTTTTAACTTTATTTGGAAAGGAAGAGACAAAGTCAAACGTCTTGGTCTTGTGGGCGAGGTCGAAGATGGCGGACTCAAAGCCCCACACCTCGACTCCATTATAAGAACCCAGAGAATTCTTTGTTGTAAAAGACTCGCAAGTAAACAACCCAGTAACTGGAAAACGATTTTACTGCATTATTTAAAACCTGTTGGTGGCAAGTTTATTTTATGTTGTGACTTTGATGTAAAAAATTGCCTATCAAACTTCCAATTTTTTATGAAGAATGTTTAAAATATTTTGCAGAATGCTCGGCGGCAAGGCAAGTTATTGCAAACAACCTCACAGGTGGTGACTTTTCAAAAATTGTTCTGTGGAACAATAAAGCGATCTGTATTAATGGAAAATCGGTTTACAATCAAAGACTTGCAGATAAGGGTATACTTAGATTAGGAGACCTGGTCTCTGAAGATAACGAGCTCATTACAAGTCATAAGCTAAGGGAATTTAATATCTCTCCGTTAGACGTATTTAAACTTTGTTGTGTAATTGATGCCCTTCCTGCAGAATGGCGTAGATTTCTAAGAACGTACAATTATAGTGATATCGAGCCCTTCAACTTACAAAATCAAACCCAGTTACAGTTAAACGGGCAAAATGTTTTAATTTCTAAAGCTGTTTCGAAGACTATTTACAAGGAATTCCGAAATAGAATCATTACTCCACCTACAGCTCAGCTTAAATACAACGCTTTGTTCAAAAATGATGATGAATTGAATTGGAAGAAAATATATCGCTTACCACATCGTGTTGCTTTGGACACAAAATCGCGGGAATTTCAATATAAACTTCCCAACAGATGTCTTGCAACAAATGTCCTCCTAAGCAAAATAAGACTAACATCATCTCCAGCCTGCTCCTTGTGCGGGAAGGCAGACGAATCTCTCGAACATATCTTTTCAACTTGCCACTATACCGAGAGGTTTTGGGGAGAAGTTATAAAATGGATGGGCCAGCAGAATATTCAAAAAATCCTTTTCTCTTAAAGATATAATGTTAGGCATAACCGACGAAGAGGATTTGTTAGTTTATCAACCACAATTTGTTAATTGCAAAGAAAAATATATATTGGTGTAGATGTATTAAGGTTAAACCATCTATTATTACATTTAAGGCTCAAGTAAAGAAAATTTATCAACTTGAAACTAGTATTACTTAATCTAGTAATAAATGGCCAATCCATGCAAAAAAAAATGAGGCAAGTATATCGAGGTGTAAAAATCGTATTAAACTGTCCTGTACTGCGCATAATATAAGTTATAAGTTATATATTTCTTCTTTTTGAAAGTTGTAATTTAGAATACGAACCAGGTAAAGGGTCTCCTGTACTTGCAATACGCGTGTAGTCTTTTGTACGTGTATGTAAATAATAGTGTGTATTGTAAGATGTAAGAAACTACTAATATTAAATAAAAATATTAAAATACAAAAAGAAATGAAGTCTTCGAACGTAAAGGAAGTAAACTGACGTCCATTATCAGTGATGGCGGTTTCAGGTAATGCCCATCTGCTGAAAAACTCCTAAAGTGTCGTACTAATCGTGGCAGAAGTGACGGAACTCGTAGTAGATACCTCAGACCACTTTGAGTAAAGGTCATGGCAACAGTCATATACCTGTGGGACGCAGGAGATTTCACAGGCTCGCTCGCAGTATCAATCTGAAGTCGTTTCCATGGATGGACAGGCCATTTGATTGGTTGCAGTTGGGGCTTAACGTGCTTAACTTATTTCCTACTCAGTACACAAGCTTCACGCTCTAGCACGAACTGCTCAATACTGCTTCTCCGTCGAGATCTCTGCTTCATAAGTACAACACCAGGGTGTCCATCGTGCGCCATGCGAAGCACTCGAGCTTGTAGAGTCCTAGGAAACACAGCGCATGTTCCACTGGCAATTCAAAAGTTATCGAAGATGGCGAGCTCCGACTGCAACTGGAAGTAAGCCATGGGAATTTTCTAGGCCAGCAACTCAAAATGTAATTGGAAGCCTCCTGGAGCTTCCATTAGCTCGTTTGGAGTGAAAAACGATATAAGGTTTACTTTTCTAATTCAGCTGTCATCCGGATTGGGCAACTCTTCGGGACCTGTTTCAACGACCAGACGACCCAGCATGTCTGCAACGTAGTTGGTTGGTAGCTTTTGTCCACTCCCCCAAGCAACATCTTTACGTAGCAACCGGCGGAGAGGTTCAGCAAGCTGGGCGTTATTTGGGACCCAACTTCAGAAGAAAATTCATTGTACCATGAAAAGACGCAACTTCCTTCGCATTACGGAGATCCAGAATAGCCTTGACGTTTGACTTCCATGGACGTACCCAGCTTCCGAAACGTTGTGTCCGAAAAATCTACTTCGGTTGCACCAAAGACACATTTGACAATGTTCAGTGACAGATGCTGTTCATAAGTCGAGAGACAACTTCGTGAAGGCGTTTGTTATGCTCCTCTGTGCCACCACCGTGGACGATAATATCATCGATGATATTGTTAATCCCTGATACGGATCCCTGAAGGCACTTGGGGCGGACGACAGACCATATGGTATTCGTTCATACTAATACACAACATCACGAGGATAAAAAGGTGTAAGCTGTCTACTGTCCACATGTAGTGGAATTTGAAGATAGTTCTTACGGAGGTCCAGGAGGCAAAGTTTCTTTGAAACTTCTCTGCGTAACGAAAGGGGAAAGCGCTGCAGTTTTTAGGACACTGGTTTGACAGTGATGTCGACGTTAGGGCGGTGAACATACTTTGTAACTTTACCAAATCCCGGAAACGCTCAGGAAACTTTGAAGCAAGTTGAACGGCTTGAATGTTTTGAGAAACCATAACGCCCAACTTGAAACCCAAGTCATCTGAAGGGGCTCAATTCCCCTAAGGCTTGTTCCGCGCGAAGTAACGTAAAAGGACAACCATCCACGGACTGTTCTTTGTACTCTACTAGCATATTGGTTACGTAGAGTACTTCAATTTTCTCGTTGTTGTAGCTGACGAGCTTCTCGGTGGGGGTATAAAGTCCCTGCGTGGAAAAAAGTCCCTTGAACACCCATTCAATGACGATGGATAGCTTTGTGTCAAGATTGATCATGAGATTTATAAGGGGGTTAGTCTAAAGAAACTGTGGTGCTGCGTCGGTGGGGAAGTAAAACATAGCCATGTGGGTTGCGCGTAGCTACACCGTTCTCCATATAAACCAAGCGCAACCCACAATTCCTTGATCACGAGATTTAGCTTCACACCCTGTATGCTAACTTGGCATATCCGCTCTCTTCATCTCACAAGCTGAACACAGTCACGGTCCTTTTTTCTTCTTTGTTGGAGCCTTGAGAAAGTTGCTTCACGGAAGCCAGTTTAATGTGACACCATTATGCAAAAGGAACAATATTCCACAGATCCTGCATTTCACACCACGAGCTGGGCACGACTTCCTGTGGGTGTTGTGCGTGGTAGATCCACAGTTTGTACAATTCTCTTCTTCTGATGATCGTTACGTTCCAAAGGCGAAGACCTTGCCTCCGAAGATTTGGCTTCCCCGAGATCTTTCCGAGAAACAGGCCCAACCAGTGACGTTTCGCTTTACGTTGACGGTAGCAATGTACGAGCTTCCAACATGACCGTTGACCGTTGACATGACCACTTTACTGTAAGGGTATCCGATTCCAAAAGCAAACGTTCGAGGATTTGATTCACGTGAACTTTCTAGATGAGCTGATCCCATTTGATTATATCAGGTAGACTACCAAAGATGTAGAACGTTGCGAGGTCCTTGAGTGCCACAAGAAATTGAATGACAGATTCAACAGGCTGCTGGCTTCGTTGGCGAAACCAATAGCAGGAAATCATTACGCTGTGTTTGGCCCCCAAATGTAGGTACAAAGCGGCAACTACATCTTCGTAGGACGATAGAGGCAAACAGAAGCTGACCTTCCATTCCTAAGCAATGTAAAATAATTGCCCGTCGACGAGCATCAAGGACAGATTTGTCGTCGAAGCTATTCAGAACCAATTAAGTCTCGAAACTTTGAAACCAGGGATGCCAGGGAATTGGTGGATTTCCAGGATTCGCTAGAAATGGAAGGGGTGGAGGTAGTTGGATAGCGCGAAAATGTTGACGTATTTCTACGTATTAAAACAGCGCAAAGAAAAACTTAACTTGAAGTAACTCCCAGAATAATTTATCAAGCTTCTTTTATATAGGCATACATCTAAATGTCGATTTACAATTCAGTTTATTTCCAAATAGTCTTGAAAGAAGCAGACTGACGACAATTCTATTTTAGACACAGCCACCACAAAATCTCAAAGTAGACTTAAAGAGGCCATGTTCATCTGTTGGGAGAAGCCTGTTTGGAATCAACAGTTGCATCATGTTAATCTGTCTCTTTTCTTGGTTTTTTGGGCCTTTTTCTTGGTTGCTTTCCTTGTTTTTGTGGTTTGCTGCACGTTTAACCGCATTTCTTTTAGTTAAGCAATTTGATTGTTTTCACTTCACCCATTGTATTTACGTTTCATATAAATTCAAATATGACGAACTTTGTATCAACTGAAGATGACAGAGGTTACTGTCGAAACATGTCTTGTAAACTTAAAAACGCCGTTTTCATTCTAAGAATTCAGTTTATGCAAGCATACACCACAGCAGTTCAAGTCATTCCCGCCCGCGCCCACATCAAAGTTTGTGATGACGCGCCCCATTCTTACCATATCCCAAAAACATGGGATATGGGGGGTAGGGATGCGCTTAAAAATGCGCAGGCAGCTTGTAGTCCCGTTCTACAAGTAGGATCTGTAGGAAGGTCGCCTTGCAACCCGCACAAGCCAAAGGAGTTAAATTGCGGTAGTTAAATCTTGCGGGTGGGCTATTTTTTGCGTTTTGCGGGAACAAATTGTTGCGATAGGGAAAGACTGATTTTTTTGCTGGGATTAATTTTTGGGATTTGCAGGAAGTTGAGTTAAATTAGAATTATAACATTTTCGTTTTTATGTTAATTCCCTTTAGGCGACCCTTTTCTATAAAGCTTTTAGCAGCTAAACACTTGTAGTGCACCGACAGAAATTTCTACGTTCATCGTTTTGTTTCTGAACAAGACATTTTAAGTAAATGGGCACCAACACGATTATACAATACATTTTAAAGTGATGGGCACCAACACGATTTTACCTTATGTTTCAAAGAGATGTTTGAATTTAATTTTATAGAATTTCCACAGTGGAGTAAATTTTAGCGGACAAAATTTTTGCGGCAACATTTTTGTGGATCGTGGGGGAAAAACGCAAACATTTAGTGCTACGCGGTAGGAAGTTGAGGTCCTTTGAGAGAGGTTGTTGTTTGACGCAGATAGACACAGATCGTTTATTACTACCAGACCAATTCAGTTAGCAGGAATGTAAATAGAAAGAAAGGGGCGAATAGAAATAAAAAATTGAGTACCTGTAGTCAGGAGTTCTGACTTGTTTTCAGATACTTGGTAAACACGTTTCGGCTAATGCTTAAGCGTTCATCAGTTTGATAAATGGTTGTTATTACGGGTGATTTAAATCAACGGCACATGCATGCGCTTGAACTTCTGCCCTCCTGCAAGCTTAGCGAAAATATTGTCGATGCGCGGAAGTGGATACTCTTCTGTTTGCAGTTGAGGATTTACGGTGACCTTGTAGTCGCTGCATATTCGCACGGTACTTTTTGGTTTAACCACTGGCACAATAGGTGTTGCCCAGCCACTAAATTTGACCTTGTGCAGTATTCCCTCTCTTTCCAGGCGTTTCAGCTCTGCATCCACCTTCGGTTTCATGGCGTATGGGACAAGCCTTGCTTTGCTGAACTTTAGTTGACTGCCTTCCTTCAACATGAGTTTCGCTTTCGTTGACTTAAGTGTGCCAATGTCGTACTGAAACACTTCGCTGTATTTGTCTAGGAGTTCCTCTAACTTTCTCTGGGTGTCTTGTGTTGGCTGTTCTTTAGCAATAACACAGATGAATTTCCAGTCGAGTTGGTTCTGATGCAGCCAATCCCTTCCAAACAATGCAGGGCCCCGTGTTTTCACCACGTACAATGTTAAGTCCTTGACCTGGTTGTTGTATTCCACACGAACATGTAGTTTGCATTCCAGTGCTATCTTCTCTCCTGAGTAGGTTTTCAAAATGGCTTCAGTTGCGATCAGGGGTGTGCTTGGGGACATTTCCATGTACTTCTGAACAGGTAGTGTGGATACCGCTGAACCGGTGTCCAGTTCCATCTTCAGCGTTTGGCCTTTAAACCTTGGTGTCACCCAGAGAACGTCACCAACTGCCTGGTTAACATTGTTGACTTCTAGGGATCCGACCAAGCTGTCATCATCAAGCTCATCAGCCATCTCAAAGGAATGTAATTTCCGGTTCTCTTCCTTTGGTTCTCCCCGACTGGTGGACTGTTGACCCTTTCCCGAACGGCAAACTCGTTGGATGTGCCCCACTTTCCCGCATTTGTGGCAGGTTTCGTTCCTGAAGTAACACTCGGTTGTTTCGTGTGCACTGAACCCTTATCGATAACAGTGAGGCTTCGACTTGACATCCTCTTTCACCTTATTTACTTTTTCGTTACCCTCGGTCAATTTGTTTACTTCAGACTCCTTCTTCCCCTGCAGTTCTAGCGTGTCTTTCGCTGCCCCTTCCATCGCTAAGGCAATTTCCGCTGCCTTCGCCAATGACAGACTTGGTTCGGAGAGCAGTCGCTTCTGGATAAGTTCATTATGTAGTCCACACACAAGTCGATCCCTTAGCGAGTCATCTGAGTTGGTTCCAAACTCCCAATACAGCGACAATTTCCTCAATTCAGCCAGGAAAGCACTACTACTCGTTTTTCAACGGAGGCGTTCCATTCGTCGCTAGTTTCGTCGAAGGCTTCTATCCTTTCCAATCGGCATCGTGGCGGAGGTTGGAACTGTTTCTTTTCACAGTATAGAATTCTCGTCGCCAATCCGTTGTGTCTCGAACAGAGATCCAGACTTGGTTACCAACACAACAACCTTTTACTTTTTAAAATCAAACATGACAGTTCAATACAAACAGGGCCACGCACATGGCATGCGCGCGCATGTAGTATCAACAAGGCCGCTGGTCAACATGTGCGGCATAGCAGTTGTCAGTATGAAGTCAGTAAATCCGTTTAATTCGAGTTTAATCCGAAGCTAGTCTGCTACAACTGGCGACGAGGGTAATTTGGAAACTAGAGACTTCAAGTTGGAATGGAAATTATGGCAGGAAGTCTTGAGATTGGAGGAATTCCACCGTTTGATTGCAAAGGCGATCTCACAAGTATCAGTCCCCGATGGAGGCGATGGAAAACTGCGTTCATTTTTTTGCAGACGGAAAGGGGGTAAAGGATGCGAACAAAAAAGAGCCCTTTTATAACATTCCGCGGGAATGGATGTTCAGGAGATATTTGCAACACTTACTGACCCTGGACCTAGAACCCCTAGCACAGACAGCGCAGATGTGTATGAGAAAGCTCTTCGCACGCTGGATTCGTACTTTGAACTGCAAGTCAACGTCCCGAACGAAAGGCAGGTGTTTCGTGAATGCGAAAGGAGGATTCTGAAACCATCGACCAGTTTGTAACCCGTTTAATGCCACAGGCCGACAACTGCATGTAGGAGGGAAACAAAAACGAAAAGATTCGTGATCAGGTGATTGATAAGTGCCGCTCGAGTAAGTTGAGACGAAAATTACCAGAGAAAGGTCAGGATCTAACTTTGGAACAGGTTCAGCTGATTGCTCGTTCACCGGAAGCAGCAGAAATTCAAGCCAAGAAAATGGAGTCAAAAACCGAAGTACATGTAAATAACATCAGTGAAAGGAAGAATGGAAGATGCTACCGTTGTGGACAGGAAGGCCATTTTGCACGAGATCAAAGCTGTCCAGCTCTTAAGGCGACCTGTACCAAGTGCCACAATCAAGGCCACTTCCCGAATATGTGCAAGACAAAGAAAGCAAAAAAAGCCTGAAACCGAATCTACACAGCGAGGTAAAGGCAACGCCCGTCGGCCAAAAGCAAATGGTAAACAGCGAGTTCATAACTTAGAAGATGTTGTTGATGAGTACGCTTTCTCCGTTTCGGATAGTTATGTCCTCGGTTTGGAATGCGGAGCTGTCCAACTCAGTGTTGGAGGAACGATTATGAATGAAGTGTTGATTGATTCGGGAGCTTCCTGCAATGTTGTTGACAAGGAGACGTGGGAAGATCTTAAAGGCAGGGTAATAAGTGCACGTCAGAAAAAGGAACACACAATGTTTACACATACGGCTCCACTGAACCGCTTAGTACACTGGGAAAATTCAAGTCACTTGTAAAGCTCAATGGTGAGGAGACTTAAGCAGAGTTTATCGTGATTAGTGGAAAGGGAAGATCTCTACTCGGCAGGTAAACCGCTCTTGAACTCGGAGTATTAAAGCTCGGACCACAAGTGAACAGTATTAATTCTTCCCTGAAAACTCAATTCTAAGAGTGCTTTAGTGGCATCGGAAGATTGAAGCATTATCAGGCCAAAATCCAGGTTGACCCGAGTATTCTGCCAGTGGCCCAAGGCCCAATGCACGTTACTTTGCTTAAGGGAGAAGTTGGAAAACAAGCTCAAGGAACTCCAAGAGGCAGACATAGAGAAAGTGGAGGGTCCCACCCAGGGGCAGTCCGGTCTGTGTGGTTCCAAAACCGTCAGGAGAGATAAGACTGTGTGTTGATATGAGGCGGGCAAATGAAGCCATACTGAGAGAGAGGCACCCAATTCCAACTGTAGATGAGGTCCTGCGAGCAAGTGCTACATGATTGCGAAGGAGCACACAATATTGCAGACGACATCATCGTCCATGGTAGAAATGTTGAAGAGCATGACAAGAGATTGGTACAATTTTTCCAGAGATTGAAAGACAAAGGCCTCACTGTAAATCCTGACAATTGCCAGTTCAAGAATTCCAGGAATCACCTTTATGGGGCATGTTTTGTCTGAAAAGGGGATTGGTCCAGCAGACGAGAAGGTTAAAGCTGTGTACGAGGCAAGAGAAACTGGCAGTGCCACGGACTTGGCCTAGTAAATTTTTGCGAACGTTTCATCCCGGGCCTGGCAACTACGGCAGAACCATTAAGAAGACTGACACGCCAAGGCACACTGTTTCAATGGGGACCTGAGCAGCAAAAAGCTTTACAGCAGCTAAAAGAGAAGCTGTCCAAAGCTGAAACCCTGGCGTACCTTGACAAAAATGCGAAGACCCAGGTAATGGCTGACGCAAGCCCAGTGGGACTGGGAGCCATCCTTATTCAGCGACAGCATGGGAGTAAACGCGTTGTTGCCTATGCAATCAGGGGCTTAAGCGCAGTGGAGCGCCGTTATTCTCAAACAGAGAAGGAAGAGTTGGCCATGCTGTGGGCATGCGAACGTTTTCATGTTTACCTTTATGGGTTCGAGTTCGAATTGTTGACCGATCATAAGCTGCTAGAAGCGATTTATTCTTACTAGCAAGTCTAAACCTTCTGCTAAAATTGAACGATTCAGCAGCCCTACCGCTTCACAGTTAAGCATGTTCCTGGCTCGGAGAATATCGCTGATCCTCTGTCACGCCTCACACAGGTGAAAGAAAGTGACAACAGAAACGTGGCGGAAAAGTACATTCGATTTGTGGCTCAAGAAGCAATCTCCGAAAGCAATTTCGATTCAAGAAATGGAACGAGAATCTGCAGTTGAACCAGAACTCTCTCAACTGAGAGACTGCATTACAAACGATGATTGGAGTTGCTGTCCTCCAGTGTGTCTCTGATGTGTTTGGGACGGCAGTATGTTACGATGGGTAACTCAGTGAATAATTGTTTGCATCAGTCAGTGGTATGTAGAATATGAAGTGTTTACGGAGGATAGAGGGGATATAAGAGAGAGCCGGTCGTACGCGATGACAAGGTGGACTCTGTCCTTAGTGTTGTTGGTGTTTTTTGCGTGTACCTTGCAGTTTAGGGTGTATTCTCTGGCAATTTCTGCAGCGTGTCGGATTTGTTTTCTTAGAAAGTTGAGGTTGTAGCCCCTGTTACTAAGGTAGGTCACGAGTTCAGTAGCACGTTTGTTGCAGGCATTGATGTCGGGCGCGTCTTTGGCGTAGGGCTAGGCTAAACGAGATGGCGCGTTTGCTCAGTGTGTTTGGGATGCCATGAACTGTGGAGAAAATATTGGTGTTTGTCTGTGGCTTTAGTGTAAAGATCAGTGTGAATGTTACCACCGGAAAGTGTGATGAGGACGTCTAGGAATGGTATGGATTGATAAGAAAAGTTATGATTGAACTTAATGTGTGGATGCAGTCTGTTTAGATACCTGATGAATTCTCTGAATTTAGTCTCGCTTGCGATCCAAATAACAGAAAAGTTATCGATGTATCGCCCTACGTGTGTGGTTTTGTGTGCGCATTGGCGAGGGCCGGCTCCTGGAATTCAGCAATGAAAAGGTTAGCGAAAGACGGCTCCATTTTGGTTCCCAAAACCGTGCCGTGAGTTTGTAGGTAGTGTTTGCCTTTGAAGGTGAAGTTGTTATTGGAAAGGATAATATAAATGAGGAGACAGATAACGTCAGAGGGTATTTCAAAGTCACGTCGGGTGTCGAGAAAGTGTTTTGCAGCTCGAATACCTTCGTCATGCGGAATGTTGGCATAAAGGGAGGAGACGTCGAGTGCACGTAGAAGGGCATACCAGTGGCAAACAAATATTCACTGACTGTGAGTTACCCATCGTTGCATACCACCGCCCCCAAAACCTCAGAGACACACTAATACACGCCAAACTTCAAAACTCCAAGAGACAGTATCCCTCAGGTACCTTTCGATGTAAACAACCCACCCGTTCTGGGTGTAAGTGCAAAACCACACCCAGAACGGTCTCAACTGCCTCAAACGATACATTCGCGAAACTTTACGACGGCTACGTTCAGATGTGGTGACGTGTGCACAAAACAAAAATGTCGAAACGAAGTCGGCCATTCACCAACACTTTCACTCACCCAACCATTCACACACAGACATGAAACTCATCCCCACCTTCACAACAAACGCACATCAGTAGCAATAGCATTTTAGGAATCCTTTTAATTTATTTTGTATTTTTGTTTAGATATTAGCGGAGGTCCTTTCCAGCCGAAGGCCGCTGAGCGGAGCACCATTGAGAAGCAAATTTGGTAACCTATCGATGCGAGAAATTTTGGTTCTGACGTCAGCGTACGCCTGTACGTCCGTCCGTACAGACTCTGGGGGATTGGGAGGGGAGTCCCAAGGAGACCCGACGGAGAATGCCATCTTTTGAAAAAGAGGTTTCTTTATAAGCTTAAGCTTATTTCGCAAAACGATTGTTCGACAGTTTTAAACTTCAGAAAAAATATCTAATATCTATTCTGTAAAAGTGGAAGGCGAAAAGTTCAAGTTACGAACTGAAATTTGTCTTCGAGGACATTTTCTTTCTTGAGTTCTCCTGCGAATTTGGTCGGCACATCGTTTGAATTCGCAGCATTTGGCAGCAGTCCTGACGCCAAACCATAGTTAATAAAAGAATCTGGTTATGAAGCTCAGCAAAGTCCTTTGTTAACAATAGGCTTTGAATTTTGCAAGAGCAACTAACCACTAAAAATGTCACTGTTAAGTTATCCAGCCATAGTGTACGAACATAAAGCAAAAGAATGTGCACTGTCATAGTACTTTCAACACAAATCGAAGCACGTTTGCTATGGCCTTTGAAACTTGCAAGGTTTCATAACCAGTCCCTCGACCAACTATGGCCAAACCTAGGAGAGCTAGTACCTTCACACAGTAGGTCCATTTGCATTGAAATCAACGCATCGACCTTATCTAGAGTTTCCTCTTAACCTTTTTTTTCTGATTGCAATGAAGGCAAGTCAATATCGCCGTACATGAACAAAGCTTTCAAAAACACGACGGTCTTCAACACGCCTTATCTCTAAAACAAACATGGCGACCCCCAGTTTTTTTTTTTTTTGCCTTTCTGGCAAAAGTTGGTCAATACCTCGCTTCAACGAAAGTTTACAAAAAATCTGAACGTGGGAAGATTTTGGGCGCGAACGTCCTTAAAGTATGCGCGCTCATAACGAAATCAAGATTTACGTGGAGAATCCGAATTACTCGCCTTTAGCCAATATTATAATATATTTGGCAAATTCGTGTATTAAAATTGAATTTAATACACGAATTTGCAAGCTATGTTATAATTAACAATTGGTTCATACGTCGGCGTGCTTCATCGACATATGAAGCACTTGGAAAGTTTGGAGAGCACTCAAGAACCTAGAGCTGCTTACGCATCTTTCGTGCTCTCCAAACTTCCCGTGTGCTTCATATATCGACGAAGCATGCTGACGTATGAACCAACTGTTAAGTGATTTAACCAAAACCAGCATAAGCTTAGTAACGTTGAACATATTGTGTAAGTCCCTGAAGAAGGACGGCTTGCTGTCCGATTTGGATTTCTCGCTCGCCTTTGGATAGGGGGAACGAGAAAGTGTGAAGAAACAGGAATGGGGGGACTGGGAAGAAGGAAGGGATAAAACGATTGAAAACCAAAGTGTGTACGGTGCCTCCTTCTTCAGTAGCGTTCTTGATCGTTTTAGTCTGGGCGATAGGCGAAAAACACATCAAAATTTTCGTTTCCAACAAAAACGCATTTGGACGGGATCTAATTTTGGATTTTTCCTGCATGCTTCCCTGTAGTGCTTGCACTCGTGGCAAACTTCCGGTTTTCCTGGAAATGGTAGCCTGCGAGCAGACTAGCGACGGAGTCGGAGTCGGAGTCATAATCAGAAGCATAGAAAATCAAACAACGGAGTCGCAAGCAGAGTTTCCAATTGTGCTTACGATTCCGTCTCTTACGATCTAGTGAAAACTAGGTTGTCGGAGTTGGAAGCAGAGGCGGAAGAGCGAAACCAATCAGAAATCATGGGAACGAGCACTGTGTTTGGTTTATTCTTCGCTTCTGCTTCCGACTCCGACAATCTGGTTTTCACTAGATCGTAAGCGAGGGAATCGTAAGCGGAGTCGGAAGAAAATGGAAAGGTTCTGATTTTTCCGACTCCGATTTCGTAGAGCTTATGACTCCACTTACAACTCCGATTTTTGATTTTCACCCATAAGCGCTCTTACGACTCCGACTCCGTCGCTAGTGAAAACCAGCCTTTAGGGGCCGATTACGTTAGGCGGGCTGGTCCGGTTAGCCGGGTTGGCTCTGTTTGTCGGGATCTCGGCATGTCTGTGAAACACACTAAAAATCAACTTCGCGATTACATGGAAAAATCTCAGCCCGACTAGCTGGGATTCCGGTATCGCGATGCCGGTATCCCGGCTAGCCGGGCTGAAAATTTACCATGTAATCGCGATTGCCGGGCCAACGCTTCAGAGCAAAATAGCTCACCATAAGACCGATATTTCTCTTTCTATATAACACATAAAGGTTTATTAGACCATAAAGCTACGTAAAATTTAAAATAATGCGCCAAAATAAATGGATTAGCGAAAACAAAAACACTCGATTCACGATCTTTGATGTAGCCATCTAGTTTCACATGACAGCTTCTAAGGGACCGTTTACATGAGCCGGGCTTACTTAGCCTGTTCCAGGGGACCGTTTCTTGAAAGTCCCGAGAACTTTTCGGGCCGGAAAGCTATTTTATGTTTGCGATACCTGCATTTAAGACTCAAATTTTGTTGGTTTTGAAGAAAGCTGAGCAATAAAATTCTAAGTTGATAAAACAAATCGGGCTGATATGAGGGCTAATGTTCTATCGATTTTGATTTTAAAATATACCTTCAGGCCCGAAAAGTTACCGGAACTTTCGAGAAACGGGCCCCAGGTTCTCAGATAGTTGGGACGGCACGAAAATTAGAAAGGGAACGCGAAAATAAGACGCATGGGATCTGGAAAAATGGGGGTGGTGGCGGGAAAAGGAAGGGGGAGAGCCTGTAAGCATTTTTTTAACGACACTCTTCCGCCCATTTTAGCAGGTTTTTAGATAATTAGATTTTGGCTGTCAAACTGTCGAAATGACAATTTGTTGGGATCGTTCTCAAATTTCTCGCGCGAGTTTTCGCGCAATCTCGCTATGCGAACGGGAGGAAATATCCATGCCTTCCAGCATGTCTGATTTTCAGATTTTGCGAAAACAAAATTCTAATATGTATTGGAACAAAGGTTCCTCGAATTTCCTTGCTCGATGTGGTGAAAAACAAGGAACTGCTGGTGTTTACGGGCACTGTTGGTGCTTACGCTGTCAAATCGATTAGACAGTGCTCCATAAGCACGAGTTAGCTGCTTAACTTGCTCGAAAATTTTAACCCGTATTTATGCGATGTTCAAAAAATTGATGCTCAGTCAAACCGGCGGGATTTCTTCATCATATGTAAAATGCCGCCTTTGTCTCTCCCCAGCCCCTTCGCTTTTTTTCGCGCTCTTTTTGTCAATTCACGCTTTCCCCACAATCTCGGAACCTGGAACAGGCTAGGCTGGTTCAGTAGCAGGGCTGGCTAGGTTTACCAAGATGACTGCTCAGCCTGGTATTACATGAGGCGGACCAGCCCGCCTGCGGCTAAATTTAGAAGCTGTCGTGTAAAAAGATGGCTACATCAAAGAGCATGAATTGAGTGCTTTTACTTTCGCTTATTCATTATTTTGGCGTATTATTTTCAGTTTTACCTAGCTTTATGGTCTGATAAATCATTATGTGTTATATAGAAAGAGAAATATTGATCTTCTGGTGAGCCATATTGCTTTGAAGCGAAATTTAGTGACGGCAAAGTGTTGGTCTGGTTAGCCGGGCTGGCCCGGTAATCGCGATTACATGGTAAATTCTCATCCCAGCTAGCCGGGCTGAGATTTTTCCATGTAACTGCAAGGTGATTTTAAGCGTGTTTCACAGACGTGACGAGATCCTGGGGAGCCGAGCCACAGGGGCCCGTTTCTCGAAACTCCCGATATCTTTCCGGGCCCAGTAAGTATTTTTTCGAGCTCATTTATTTGCCAGCTAGTGGTAATTATTGGCGCAAACTTAGCGACATGCTTCACGAAATTATAAAGATTAAAATTTAACTTTCAAAATCAATAAAAATCGCATAGCTATTCGAGAACATTGTGCACCTAAAATACGATTCGGGCCCGGAAAGTTATCCGAAGTTTCGAGAAACGGGCCCTAGCCCGCCTCATGTAATCGGCCCCTTAGTGTGTTATTCGCACGGCGGAGCCGCGATTTGCGAGCTGGCGAGATCGAGACTCCCCAGATACTCGCGAGAATAACACACTAAGGGGCCGATTACATGAGCCGGGGTGGCTCGGTCGCTCTGTCTGCCGAGATGGCTGTTTAGCCCGGTATTACATGAGGCGGGCCAGCCCGCCTGCGGCTAAATTTAGAAGCTGTCGTGTGAAAAGATGGCTACATCGAAGAGCATGAATCAAGTGTTTTTGTTTTCTCTAATCCATTATTTTGGCGTATAACTTTCAGTTTTTCGTAGCTTTATGGTCTGATAAACCTTTATGTGTTATATAGAAAGAGAAATATTGATCTTCTGGTGAGCCAGCTGGTGAGTCGGGCCAACACTTTCTCGTCACTAAATTTCGCCTCAGAACAAATGGCTCACCAGAAGATCGATATTTCTCTTTTTATATAACACATAAAGGTTTATCTGACCATAAAGCTACGTAAAACTCAAAATAACACACCAAATTAATGGATTGGCGAAAGAAAAAGCACTCGATTCATGATCTTTGATGTAGCCATCTTTCCACACGACAGCTTCTAAATTTAGCCGCAGGCGGGCTGGCCCGGCTCATGTAATACCGGGCTGAGCAGTCATCTCGGTAGACCTAGCCAGCCCTGCTACCGAGCCAGCCCGGCTCATGTAATCGGCCCCTAAGTAAGTTATGGCAAACTTCCGGTTTTCCCGGAAATTGGTAGAAATGCTGTTGCAACGTTTTCCGCCTAGGATCATGCATGTAAGCGTTTTGAATTGCAGGTCAAGGCTTGCATATCTCTGCCACTATTTTAGCATTCCAGTTTCCTGAACGTTAAAACAAGTTATTCTTGCTATTCTTTGCTTTCCATTTCTCTGGAATGCCTCTTTAAATTCCTACAGGTAGTTTTTTTTGTTCCGTCATCATTTTGTAGCGCGCGTAAACTTTAACAAGCCAAGTTGTTTGCTTCTTTTCTCAGGAACTGACAATATTATTCGGTGCAGGGCACATTGCACATCAACAAAGTGCTCGCAATCACACTCAAGCACAGCAAATAAGATCTCAGTATTGATGGTTCTTTAAATAAAAGCAACTTACCGTAAGTTGTTTGTCCTTTGATAGATACAAGAAAATTTCAGATTTTCCCTCGATCTTCAGCGACAGCTATTAAACGAGGAAGCTAACGAGGAAAATGTAATCACTTGAGTTCCACATGATATTCCCTACTTGTCTTGTTCCCTAGAATCAAAAATAAGGTTAATTGACCTTCTACTTAAGTTTAGATGTAGCAGTTGCCGATGCATGAGGACGTAGTTCGTCTAGTTCCAGATGATCTCTCTCCTTTTTTGCAGACTTAGGCAAATCATGTCTTGAATTTCTTTTTAATGAGAAGGCAACTGTCGATTGGACAATTCATCAAGAGGAATAGCAATAATGCATTAAATAATGTATTAATGATAACGCAACAGCGATCTTGCTTGGCTGTAAATATTTTTTCACGAACAAATTTGACATGCATTGGAAATTTTGAGATCTGTAAAACTCCTTCTTACCTTTTTGAAATCTGAAATCATGTTACTAAATAAGTCAAGGGAAGTAGTTGCAAGAACTAGGTGATTTTATCATTGGTAGGTCAGTCACATTTGCTCAGTCACGACTTACGTAGTCGCGATCCCTTTTCTATTTTTAGTAATTTAGCATGGTCACGCGGGTGCCACATCGGGTGATGATGTACGGACCGATGATGTAATTTCCAGTTTGGCCCCCGTAGCCACCGGGGCCTGGGCACGAGGACCAAACCACTGAAAATAATTCTGAAAATAACCACTGGGACGACTGGGATAATACACTTCGTGACACATACATGACCACACTCATCAACGGATTCAATATGGCGGACAGAGGCGAGGTAAAGTTTATTCATTCCTTTTCTGTGATATGATGTTCCATGTCGTTGAATTCAGTAAATAGTTCTTTCGTAGCAGTGTATTACGTTTTATTTATGAGATATATCTTTCTTTTTCCAGGAAAGTGAAAATTCAGCCGATGGCTCTGAGCGTGAGATATGTAAAACTATAATACCATTAGTACCTACAATAGCAGTAAGCTTAATTAGTTCCGCAGTTATGGTGCCTGGTTGAACCGCTTTTTATGAGAAGTTTAAGCTGGATGTTCAGCTCAGTTGCTTTTGTTATTTTTATTTGTATTCAAATGGGGTACCTAGCAGTAATTAGCAGTAATTAGTTCCGCAGTTACGGTGCGTGGTTGAACCGCTTTTTATGAGAATTTTAAGCTGGATGTTGAGCTCAGTTGCTTTAATTTGTTTTTTTTATTTTGTATTCAAATGCGCGATTAATAATCATTAGGAAGTACAGCTTGACAGTGACCAGGTCCAGCTGCAGTAGCCGATACCAGACAGACAAGGAAAAAAAACGGGTAAAATATTTAATCTTTTAGTCATTTTCATTTTCTTTTTATTTTAAAACGCCTCTCTAGAGAGGGAATCTAAGATTAATTATGTGTTAGATTGACTTGTCGACAGCACTTAGTAACATTGAATAATGGTTTATTTGGTATTAATGTTTTCTTAATTGTAGTAGAGAATTAGAGCATCTAATGTTTTGTCATTATTATTGTTATTATTATTATTATTATTATTATTATTATTATTATTATTATTTCAGTCGTACTATCCACTTATTAAAAAGCCCTTGTTCACTTCTCTAATTTCCATTTGTAGCATTTCTTTTAGCTGGTTTATGAAACGAACTCAAACAAAAGAAATCAGACGGATTGAGACGGTATATGCATGCCATGCAAAAAAAAGTAAGTTGAGATCAATATATTTTTTGTACATGATTGTATATTAAACATTTCGAATGGAAAGGCAACATTTAGAATTATCACGATATTTATCATTGACATTCATGATAACATAAAGACAAATGGGAAAGCTCGATTTCCTTTTTGTTGTTGTTATTGTTGTTATGAAATGATGATGACCATCACAGTTAATGATATCAATAGACTTACTTCGGTCTAAAAACCCGACAAGATTTTCTTTGTTTGTTAGCTTTTGTTTGTTGTACGCTATCGTTTAAAATGTTTTGTTTCCTTTGTTTTGTGTGATCCATGAATTCCAAAGTTCTTACACTGAGGAAGAGCCAAAAGAACAACCTGAAAAAAATTCAGGCTTGCTTGAAAAAGATTTGTGCCCTTGTCCTCTGTGATACTGCTGCTTAAGTTGATATCAATAACTGCGACGGTCATCATCATTTCACTTTTCTTCCGAAGTTCACAATATGAGAATTTCATATATTCATTTTTATTTGTTATTGTGGTTGTTATTAGATGCAAGAGTGGTATACCAGAACAAAGCTTCCTACTCTCTGCCTTGCATTCTGAAAAGGACAGTTTTGGATTGCAACAGGTAATTTTGGTTGACTCCGCATTTTTTTGTTTTCAAAATATTATCCATGTATTGTGTTTACTTGAATATAGTCAGCAATCTCTCATTAAACACCCCTTGACATTCACAGTCCTCTTAGACTGGTCCATGGAAAATATGTTCTTCCACTGTGCATGCAGAACACTCTAAATCTTCAAGAGTCTTCTCTGACTACACTCCAAATCAGTTCCAACAAAAGGTGTGCCAAACCCAGAGAAAATCTCACCATCAGCCTCAAGCAAGAATCTTCAGCCACGATCCGGGATGAGTTTGAGAATGTTGAAGGCGCTGCCTCCTACAACCTGTAGCCTTGCGTTACAAGTTGTTTTGAACAAATTTATGAAGGTCATGACCAACAAATGAAAATGCATTTGTTTGTTTGTTTGTTTGTTTGTTTGCGTCTAGTTTAACCCTTTTTGTCCCATTGTGAGACCAACAGACCTCACTATGGTGGTTTGCATAACATCATGTAAACATGGATGATATTGTGTAGCTCCAGAAAATATTCATACTCCCCCCTGCCCCCAGAAGGGATTGGAATTTCCAAGGAGGGTGGGGGTACTCGAATTTCCAGACGGGGTGTGGGGGGTTATAGGGCAAATCTCTTTCGTGGGGGCTATGGACATTTTCTGGAACTACACATTTTTTCAGTATCCCCAACACCAAAATTGTCTCAGAGAGATCTGTTCGTGTTAAAGGAATAAAGGTATACACCCCTTTTACATGTGACGTGGTCACCCACCCTTACAACATTATAAACTGTTTTGCCAAATAAATTTGTGGTACATGATTCATATTGCATGTTATTCTCTGCATAGAGAGCTGCAAAATAACCGGTTTTTTATGGTTTACCTACTCTCGGTGTACATTAGGGATTTTTCAAGTTTCAAAAGTCCTTTCAACTTCTTTTATGTGGATTATAAATTACACTCATCAACTAGACCTTTCAAATACAGTGGAACCTCTATATAACGAAGTCCTCGGTATAACGAACGATATTTTTCAGCCTAGTAATAGTGTAATGTATGGAAAAGAACCGCGATATAACGAGACCTCGATATCACGAACCAATTTCCTCAGTCCCTTGGCACTTCGTTAAATCGAGGTTCCTCTGTATCAACATATTATTCATGGATACTGAGTTTTCATTTTCTAGGTTGTTATTGAAGACTTAATTGATTCGGGAACACCTCGTCTAACTCCTTTGAAAACTCCGGTTTTACCTCGGTTTTTTTGCGGACAGAAATACCGCGGTAAAGAATAGGACGCGGTGGTGTTTGAATAGCCTTTTGTTTCCTTTGTTTCAAGCGAGACGTCGCGCGCCGATGTTTTTATGATGTGATAGATTTTACACGATTATTGCTTTTACCGTGATTCACAAACCGTGACTTCTGAGCACTTCTGCTGAACGCTAACGTTAGTCGAAGAAACAAATGGAAACTCGTGCCATTTGCAACAGCTAGAAGAAATAAAACGGACATCATAGAGATAGAATTGTTGCGTTACATACCATCTGACGTTCATTGAAAAGGTCAGATTTCATCAACCTCGTACCCAGGGTCCTCTCTCTTCCTCCCTCGAGAAAGTACCCTGGTTTCGGCTGGTCACGTGGCACCCAAAATCTGGGTGCTAACAAGAATGTGCTACAGGGGAGGGGTAGCAAGGTGTAAGATTGTCACTAGTGTCAGAATGGTGGAAAATACTGGAGGTGATGTAAGCTTTTTCAGGAATATTTGTGGTGATAAGAACTCCTTTTATAGACAAGTATTTCTTCATTACATACGAACGTTCGAAGCGGTCTATGTTATTTTCGACTCAGAATAACACGTTTACAAGTCTCTGAATTTCGAAACACTGTCGCTAACCATCGCCATAGTCAACAGAAGCCGGCACGAGTCACAACATAACAAATTTACAACAAGGAGGGCCGTCGGCTTTATGCTTTACGGAGCCCGAAATGAAATGGAGTGTCAAGGATTAGGAAGGACTAATTTATTTTTGGCATCTCCAAGGAGCAGCAGAATTTTCGGCAACCGTACACAAGACAGACAAAGGCGCGATGGTAAAATCAGGTTAAATACGCCGTGCCAACCGACTGAAACCACCGTTCTTGTAAGAATTTGAAGGTAATTTGTTTTATTCCTGTCGAGTAGGCGAAATTGCTCTCACACCGCCGATTGACCGAAAAAAACCTAACTTTTTTCACCACAAAACAGTGACATGACAAAATGAAAAATGTGCTAAACTAAATAACATTTATAATTAAGAGCTTTGTTGACAAGAAGGTTGTTCTCTGGTCTGCAGGATTTATACCATTACATTGAAGCTTGCAGATAAAAATACACTAGTGCAGCGTCGGCTTTTATTATCAGAATTTTACTTGCATTATTAGGCCAATAAATGAAATATATAGCAAACAAATGAGTGTGTGACATTTTGTTCGAGCAATACGAGCAGCTTCTTATCAAACACCCTCGGCAAATTCAAAACAGATCGAGCCTACCGTAAAATATTTTGTTGATGGGAAAACTGCATTATTTGTGCTTCTGAAACGCCGCAGATAGTAGACTGTAGATTTTTTTCAGCGTCCCTGTCTTTGAAAAAAAGTGAGCTAATGACTTCCATTCCTCTGTCTTCGTGCCAGTTTGAAAAGATTTGCATTCGCTTTTCCCTTCGCTTCTTGAAGAAAAGCGAGTCCACCCTGGTGGGGAGCTGTTTGCTTAAGGGAGACACGTGACCAGCCGAAACCAGGGTACTTTCTCGAGGGAGGAAGAGAGAGGACCCTGGGTACGAGGTTGAGATTTCATCCGTTATGCAAATTTGATGCGCTTTTGAACTGAAACTAACTCCGCGCTATATATCGCTATTTCTTACAAATTCTTTTACACTTGGCATTGTCTTCGAGCTTCAACATGAGTTTCATTTACTATTTCTATTACCATCGAAGGATTAAGTGCGCAAAAGATCTAGAAAGGTTCGATTTGTTCCCACACCGCTCGCACAATTTATTTTGAGACTCACAGTATGCAAATTCAAATTCAGTGCAATGCTCCGTGAACTTAAAATAATCTCAGGAAAAAACTTGCTATTTACTCTAATTCTCTTTCTAACATCATAACTTTTGCTTGTTAGTTCAAGTTACATTCAGCAGTTTCGCTTTTGACGGCATGTTTGAGTATGGCGAAGGCATATTTCAATTCTGAAAATTTTAGTTTACGTCGCATTCGGCACGCAAATTATTCACGCAACGCTTGGCACCACATAGTCGCGTTTGCCGACTAAAACTATAAAGAACATGTTTTACTTTACTATTGAACGTGTCAGCTTCTGTTCGTTCGCTCGAAGTTTGCTTGCGGCTGCTCGACAATCCATTCTATTGTGATTGTGCATGATTCTGGCGCCTAGTTCCGCCGTCTTGCAAAGTCTGAAACGAGAACCTCTCGTGTTGTATCGCACGGACTACCGGCTTGCTCGAAAAACATTTGAATACATCGGCTTGCTCATAGCTCTCCTTAAACGATCTAATACCGATAAATACACGATCTTTAAAGTTCTTTATTTATAATTGCACTTGGTGATAAAAACACCTGCAATGCCCACAGGCCGCCCAAGCTCACGCCTCGAGAAAGCGAGGAATTTATAAATTATTTATGGTTCTCGAGTCGGGACGTGACCTTCAAGAGAGACCGGTATTGGGTTACAAGCGGCCGTTAACAATTTGAGACTTTGTATGGGGAATAAAATATCGTCGATTTCGAACGTGAAATAAAACTCAATTTCAACACCTTTTTAGTGAAATGAATAAAGCTATCTTACCTCTGGCGTCTTTGTGTGTTTTGGGGGCTTATTCTATCGTTTTGGGCTTTCTTTGTCACGACAGTTGGGTTACAAGCGGCCGTTAACAATTTGAGACTTTGTATGGGGAATAAAATATCGTCGATCTCGAACGTTAAATAAAACTAAATTTCAATATTTTTTTAGTGAAATGAATAAAAATAACTAGCCTCTTGCGTCTTCGTGTGTTTTTTGCGCTTATTTCATCGTTTTGGGCTTTACTTGTCTTGACTGTTACTACCTTCATGAGACGAAGTCAAGGCTCCACACCGTTTCTGGCTGGCGATTCGAACTTGTCTACTCGAAGGCGGTTTGCGGCCAGAAAATCCATCCTATCGCAGATTTTTTCAGCCAGAGGTAAAGTTCTATGATCTCCACACCTTGTAAAATGTTCCCTCGCCAAATATCCCCGCGCATTTTCCTGAAAATGAGCTTTTTCTCACTCCATGTCCAAAATCCCTTCTTTCGGCAAACGCTCATGATTTTGAAAATCGACACGAGGCTTGGGTCCGAGATCAAATCTCTCTCGACCGAGGGTGGTACAGTCAATTCATGTACAGCACTTACCCCATCCCGACAGTGGCATCACGCACAGCACTATTGTATCGATCAACCAATGACAGAGCGAGGCGACCCGACGGGATACGGGAGATAAACAAACGGCTGAATTTGAATTTTTCTGCGGGCTTTTCCGAGAGAGATACAAAATGTTTTCAAAAGTGAAGAGACCTCTCGAAAAAGAGCGAGATTCCTCGCCGAAAAGAGCGAAATCTCGCAAAGGTCCAGGATATTCGCCACACTGGACATTCTGATAAGTCGTGACGTGTACATTTGCAGTTTGAAGTATTTTTTAACTTGTAAAGCTTGTTGAATATTTTAACGGAAATTATATTTCACAATCTGTTTGCACGCGGGGGAATTATTATATTACTCTTTCATATTTCAATGTGGCGAATATCTTGGACCTTTGCGAGATTTCGCTCTTTTCGGCGAGGAATCTCGCTCTTTTTCGAGAGGTCTCTTCACTTTTGAAAACATTTTGTATCTCTCTCGGAAAACCCCGCAGAAAAATTCAGCCGTTTGTTTATCTCCCGTATCCCGTCGGGTCGCCTCGCTCTGTCATTGGTTGATCGATACAATAGTGCTGTGCGTGTGCCACTGTCGGGATGGGGTAAGTGCTGTACATGAGTTGACTGTACCACCCTCGGTCGAGAGAGATTTGATCTCGGACCCAAGCCTCGTGTCGATTTTCAAAATCATGAGCGTTTGCCGAAAGAAGGGATTTTGGACATGGAGTGAGAAAAAGCTCATTTTCAGGAAAATGCGCGGGGATATTTGGCGAGGGAACATTTTACAAGGTGTGGAGATCATAGAACTTTACCTCTGGCTGAAAAAATCTGCGATAGGATGGATTTTCTGGCCGCAAACCGCCTTCGAGTAGACAAGTTCGAATCGCCAGCCAGAAACGGTGTGGAGCCTTGACTTCGTCTCATGAAGGTAGTAACAGTCAAGACAAATAAAGCCCAAAACGATGAAATAAGCGCAAAAAACACACAAAGACGCAAGAGGCTAGTTATTTTTATTCATTTCACTAAAAAAATGTTGAAATTTAGTTTTATTTAACGTTCGAGATCGACGATATTTTATTCCCCATACAAAGTCTCAAATTGTTAACGGCCGCTTGTAACCCAACTGTCGTGACAAAGAAAGCCCAAAACGATAGAACAAGCCCCCAAAACACACAAAGACGCAAGAGGTAAGATAGTTTTATTCATTTCACTAAAAAAGTGTTGAAATTGAGTTTTATTTCACGTTCCAAATCGACGATATCTTATTCCCCATACAAAGTCTCAAATTGTTAACGGCCGCTTGTAACCCAATACCGGTCTCTCTCGAAGGTCACGTCCCGACTCGAGAACCATAAGTAATTTATAAATTCCCCACTTTCTCGAGGCGTGAGCTTGGGCTGCCTGTGCAATGCCAAGCCGGCGTGACAGCACACGATCGAGTCCGAAATCGGTTTTATCACGAAGCGCAATCTTGTGAAATTATACTGCTAACCTTTTGTCTATTTGCTCCTTTGAGAATATTAGTGTCACATTCCACGATGGGCGCAGCCTTACCCGAGCATCGCTTACCAACAACCTGCGTGCCCTACTGCTTGTCTGTGGTCTGGATAGTGCTCACTTCGCCTCGCTCAGCTTTCGAATTGGCGCAGCCACAACAGCTGGAGCAGTAGGTCTTCCTGATTGGCTAATCAAAGTCCTCAGAAGGTGGAAATCCCATGCTTACCAAACTTATATCAAGACACCCAAAGAGGCTATCCTTCAAGTACCCAGGAACTTGGCATCTCGCCTTAACTGATAATTATTTTAGATAGATTGAGAACACTGAGATGTCTCCTTGTAACTGTTAGTTTATTGTTGTGTTCATAATTTGTCACTTAATCTTAGTTTGTTACTTACTATAACATGGGCCTCCTGGCCACACTCCACAGGCGGCTGGTCTCGTTATCACTCGTCCCTTTGGGGCCAAGGTTTCCACGTACCCAACCCCTTGCTCCTCCTGTGGAGTCTGGCCTCGGGGACCCCCATTTTACTTAGCGTATGGGCCCCTCACAGGGGACTTTCTCGTTATACTTAACATTGTGGGCGGGGAATTGCTCCCTGCGGCACCCCTTCAGCCCTGTGCTGGAGCCCCGTCAGGGAGGGGACATTTGTTACTCTGGCTGGGTTAACTTGGCCCCACGTAATTATTCCAGCAACAATGTCCTCCTTGTAGTACAGGCATGGGGCACCCCCTCGGCATGGCACCATGTGCCGAGGCCCCCCATCCGGTGGGTTTTTATCCGGTCGGTGGGTTTATCCGAGCCTTGCCAGTACATTCCCTGCCCACTATTACCCAACAACACGGTCTTGTGTCGTTTTTGCGCGCCATAACATTAATTGATATTTTAGCATAAAATAAAGGTTAATGTTGGCAAGCAACCTTTGGCTCAGATGAGCCCGCATTCATCTCTGCGGTTCTCATCCGCACATTCATTTCCTTATTTGGTTATCGCTATTCAAGCGTAACATGCCATGCGAGTAATCACTTTCACCCTTCTCTGTGTTCTGCAAGTTCGTACCTTGCTCCAAGCGTTTTCCCTCCCACCCACCCTCTTATCTTGTTACATTAAGCACTTACAAGTAATTCGACCATTATGGGCCGTACCCCTCTGTTATTAGGTTCTACTAAGCCCTTAGTTTATTATTGTTCACTCTGGTTATTAGTGCACTATAATGACTTTAAATAAACTTATGGGCGGGGAATTGCTGCCTGCGGCACCCCTTCAGCCCTGTGCTGGAGCCCCGTCAGGGAGGGGACATTTGTTACTCTGGCTGGGTTAACTTGGCCCCACGTAATTATTCCAGCAACAATGTCCTCCTTGCAGTACAGGCATGGGGCACCCCCTCGGCATGGCGCCATGTGCCGAGGCCCCCCATCTGGTGGGTTTTTATCCGGTCGGTGGGTTTATCTGAGCCTTGCCAGTACATTCCCTGCCCACTATTGCCCAACAACACGGTCTTGTGTCGTTTTTGTGCGCCATAACATTAAATTCCAGGTGGAAACGGTTAAGAGTTGATAATGCCTGAAGACTTAATTGATTGCCAGCATTATTATGCATTTTTAAAGTCCAACTGTAAATAACCACCAAAAACTGTTTTATTTTAACCACCACTTTTTATTAACCTGTTTCTTCTGGTTTTACAGGTTTTTAAAGCCCAACTGTAAATAACCACCAAAAACTATTTTATTTTAACCACTGTGGTTGTTTTTAACCTGTTTGTTCTGGTTTTACGGGTTTTCAAAGCACAACTGTAAATAACCACCAAAAACTGTTTTATTTTAATTACCATGATTTTTTTCCTGTTTGTTCTGGTTTTACGGGTTTTTAAAGCCCAACTGTAAATAACCACCAGAAACTGTTTTATTTTAACCACCATGATTTTGTCAACCTGTTTGTTCTGGTTTACAGTTTCAAAGCCCAACTGTAAATAACCACCAAAAACCGTTTTATTTTAACCACCGTGGTTTTTTAAAACCTGTTTGTTCTGGTTTTACAGGTTTTCAAAGCCCAACTGTAAATATATTTACCACCAAAAACTGTTTTATTTTAACCACCGTGGTTGTTTTGTTTGTTCTGGTTTTACGGGTGTTCAAAGCACAACTGTAAATAACCACCAAAAACTGTTATTTTAATCACCATGATTTTTTTCCTGTTTGTTCTGGTTTTACGGGTTTTTAAAGTCCAACTGTAAATAACCACCAGAAACTGTTTTATTTTAACCACCATGATTTTGTCAACCTGTTTGTTCTGGTTTTACAGTTTCAAAGCCCAACTGTAAATAACCACCAAAAACCGTTTTATTTTAACCACCGTGTTTTTTTTAACCTGTTTGTTCTGGTTTTACAGGTTTTCAAAGCCCAACTGTAAATAACCACCAAAACTGTTTTATTTTAACCACCATGTTTTTTTTAACCTGTTTGTTCTGGTTTTACGGATAATAAAGCCCAACTGTAAATAACCACCAAAAACTGTTTTATTTTAAGCACCATGATTTTATCAACCTGTTTGTTCTGGTTTTACGGTGTTTTAAAGCCCAACTGTAGACAACCACCAAAAACTGTTTTATTTTACCCACCTGTTTGTTCTGGATTTACCGGTTTTTTATGCCCAAAGGTAATAACCATCAAACTGTTTTATTGATGAACCATGAATTTCTTCACCTGATTGTTCTGGTTTTATGGGTTTTTAATACCCAATGATAAATATTTCAGAATAAAAATTAGAGAACTCACACAACGTTTCGATATCATCTTGGTCAGTCATTTTCAAGTGAGGAAATAAATATGTTACGTTTATATACCAAAAAAGTGTCGAATTGTTCCATGAGAATAAATGGACAATGGGTTAAAGAGCGCTAACCGGGAAACTCTCGATTATCAATCGTTTATTGATCTTCGTACAATTTGACCTATTTATAAGCTATGTGGAAGTTTTGCGCTCAAGCTTGGTCAACCTGAAAGACGTTCCTTAGAAGGTGTGGTTGACGGAAGGAATTCCTTTCCTTGCTCATCCACGTTCCTTACTTACGTCTGTTCCTCGAAGTACAACCGAGTACAAGATACAAAGAAGTAGTAGAAGAAGTTAGTAGAACAGCTAAACCTAATCTTTTGCTTAAGTTACACTACTGAACTAGACTGCAATTCTTGGTCTCGATATTTTTGTTAACCAAGGGAAGGTGTGTCAAAACCTTAATCCCTGTTGATTTCATTATCAGGAAGGTCAAGGTTACTAATTTTACAACGTGAAGTAAACATCTAGATTTAGCACAGTTGTTCAAGTGTGTCTAGAAATACGAAACCCCAAAATAACAAGAATTTCACTTCACAACAAATGATAATTAAATGCCGTATTGTTCAGGGAAAATTACAAATGCTTAGTTCAAAAGCGCGAATGGAGTCCGACAAGGTGTTCAGTTAAGGTTTGCGTTCGCGGATGAGCAGCGTTTCAAAGATCAGTCAATCCAACTATCCCTGACACTTCGTCAGGATTGAGAACTGGCTGCCAAGGTTAAGGTTCCGGACATCGTGTTTTTCTTTCAGATGTCTGCCAACAGCAGAATATTTATTCTCGGCAACGCGCTGGTGGAGATGGCAGTTGGTGTTAACCAATATATTCTGTATCGCACAGATGACATTTTAAACTGTATACAACGCACTGCTGGTTGACTAAGGGTGGTTTTTCTTCCAGTACCTTGAGCTTGTCTCCAATATTTGGGTCTCTTGTAATCTGGTTGTACGTTTAAGCTGGTTTTACTGCTGAGGTCATTCAGTTCTCTTCTGATTGAACGTCTACCGATTTCTGATCCTTGAACGGTATTAGAATCCGGACAGTTTTGTTTTCTTGCACGTCAGTAGTGGCTGGGTTCTGTTCCTGTGACACTAGGGTACTTCAGGTTTTGAAACAGTTCACATGATGAAGAGAGACGATAAGCCGGGTTTTACATGGTCTTAAGGAGCAAGCTCATACACCAGTGATCACGTGGCTCTGGTAGCGAAGGAGTAGACTCGTCAGGTTTGTTTTACGGTAAACCATTGTTGTCAGATGACAGCCGGCTTTTTAAAAAAATTCCATTCCAAGGAATGGCAGCTTGTTGATTTTTTTGCCAGTTCCTTAGTTAAGCTTATCACAGGGTGGCGATCATGTAGTGTCTGGATAAGAACACTGTAGCGACTGGTATGTCCAGTACCATTGCTAAGGTATCATCAACGTACCATTTGTAAAACTCTGGCATTTTGTTGTCACTTTCGAAATTTTCTTCTATAGAGCATACGTTTGAATTAGCCATCAGAAGTCCTAGTGAACTGAAACCCATTGCCACGTCATCTACTTGCTCGTAGAGTTTTCCTTTGAACTGAAAGAGTTGATGCTTCTTTCAGTGCAACCCTAAGAAACTCGATCAGGTTGGCTTTACTAATATCTGTAGGTCATGTGTTTTGTTGAACCAGTTATTAGTAAAGGCCTTCTCAGCAAGGATCTCAATGGTTTCATCAAGAGGCACGTTTGTAAAGAGCGCAGGCACGTTATAGGACACTAGGATGTCATTCGTGTTCACAGTCATTTGTCTAATCTCCTCAGCGAAAGAGAATGTGTCAGAGATTGTGTAGTGGTTAACTGTTAAAGGCTAAGGCTTATCATTATAAGCCACTTGGCAAGGGCGTAATTGTAGGTATCCGTAGCTCATCGGATGGGTCGCTTCGCTACAATTCCCGACACATTTGTTGGAACGCTTTCACTGTCTCCCCCTGCCCCCAATGTTGATAACAATGACTTGCTGCACGACCAAAATTGGTTCAATCAACATTGAGGGGAAGGGAGAGCTGCAGATTTAAACAGGTGAATTTGTGACATTGAGAGAAGTGCTCCAACAGAGTGAGACCGAAATTGTAGGTTTTCTTTATGTGTCTTCGGAAAGTGAGCAAGTCGCGAGTCTTTCGTGCGAACGAAGTCAACAATCTTTTGAGGCAGGATTTCAGTACGAACAACGGTGCAAGGATATTTTCACTTTGCAGTAGAGGGGAGTAGTACTTGGGTGTTCGCCCCCTTGTGAAATAGGCACCAAAAACCGTTTTATTTTAACCTCTACTTGTTCCGGTTTTACGGGTTCTTACTGCACAACGGTAAATAACCACCAAAACTGTGAGTTTTGTTTTATAAAACCACTATGATTTTTTTAACTTGTTTGTTCTGGTTTTATGGCGTTTTAAAGCCCAACTGTAAATAACCACCAAAAACTGTTTTATTTTAACCACCATGTTTTTTTTTAACCTGTTTGTTCTGGTTTTACAGCTTTTCAAAGCCCAACTGTAAATGACCACCAAAAACTGTTTTATTTAAACCACCATGATTTTATCAACCTGTTTGTTCTGGTTTTACAGGTTTTCAAAGCCCAACTGTAAATGACCACCAAAAACTGTTTTATTTAAACCACCATGATTTTATCAACCTGTTTGTTCTGGTTTTACAGGTTTTCAAAGCCCAACTGTAAATGACCACCAAAAACTGTTTTATTTAAACCACCATGGTTTTTTAACCTGTTTGTTCTGGTTTTAGGGGTTTTCAAAGCCTAACTGTAAATAACCACCAAAAACTGTTTTATTTTAACCACCATGATTTTGTCAACCTGTTTGTTCTGGTTTTACAGCTTTTCAAAGCCCGACTGTACATAACCACCAAAAACTGTTTTATTTTAACCACAATGGTTTTTTTAACCTGTTTGTTCTGGTTTTACGGGTTTTCAAAGCCCAACTGTAAATAACTACCGAAAACTGTTTTTTTTTAACCGCCTTGATTTTCTTTACCTGTTTGTTCTGGGTCTATAGAGTGTTAATACCCAACAGTAAAGAACCACCAAAAACTGCTGTATTAAAATACGGATAAACATAACGATAGCTTTCCCAGGAACGATGCTTTCTGATTATCCTGTTGTCAAGTTTATGGGAGCCTTCACCTACTCTTCGTTCCTTGTCTACACGTAGACTAATGGTTTCGAACGAACAAAGACACATTACGCTCTTTTACAAGCTTGTCATTTTCCGGTCATTCAAAATTAAAAATATGACCATTTCTATGTTTCCCGTTTGATTGTCCCTTTGGGCCCAATGGGGTCCCTGGACGGAGTCGTGTATGACTCCAGACTTTACTTTTTCATAAAGCAATCACTTTGCTAAGCAATGAATTTCTAAAAAAGGACTAGATCTTTGTATACATCTTTCATTTGGCAAACTTTGATCAATTCAGCTGGAGTTACTTAAAAAACAATCAGTGACTTTTTCTCCAGATCTTTGGCAAATTGGGCTATTCACCAAACTCTTTTCCGGGAAAAGTACGCTGGACATCGTTCGGCAGATCGAAAAGAAAGGCGACGAACGAAGAGGATAACCAAGCAAACAGTCTAGCCAGTAGATCGACCAAGGTACTTCCAAGGCCACGTCAAGCAGTCAAACTTCGACAATTTGCGTAAAAGACACATCGAAAATATGCTTAAATGGATGCTAGTGGAAGGGCAGGTTGCGAGAGCATGCGGAATATATGAAACAAAAGAAAGATACCGAAGTACAAAGGGTGTTTCGGAGGAGACGCGTCAGGCTGCCTCCTGTAGTCCTCAAAGAGACCTCCAGAGGTACGATGATAGCTGTTGGGGGGTGGCGGCCGAGTAAAAATGTCGTTACAAGGAGGCCCATTCAGTTTACCGCGCACTTGGCCGAGGTCCATGGACATTGAATTCCAGTACCGAGTTGAGAAATGTCAATGAGTCTCAGATCCCTACTTACGTCAAAGCATATGAAGAGACTCTGCCACAAGCTGAAGTTAAATGGTATGTATTTGAGCAAGCCGGAAACAAAACACAATCCACTGGTCGATGGACCGGGTAACAACGGTTCCTCAAGGGAATCGGAAAAGTAACTGTGGAAACATGAAAAATATCAGCAAACGGTTCTTTGAAAGCACAGTAAAAGGAACGGAATCAGGACAGGAACCACTTTAACAGTCGGAATGCCAGCTATTGGAAACAAAAGTGATCTAAGCGAACATCTCCACTACTAAATGGAAGGGGAAATAACTAGTTTCAAAGGGATCACATAACGTTCAGGACACTTGCTTCTTCCTTTCAAAGTTGAATAGTCGAAACAAACAGTTCTCTTCAGCGCTGAATGAACACGTCTTTCCTGAATCACACAAAAAAGACTGCTCCGCCTCAAAGGTGATTCCCAAGAGTTTATGGGTAAAAGTAGACTAAACTTTTTCCCCCTGATTGCCCCATAACGAGCATTTATTCGAAAAATGAATTTAAAAAAAGCATAGATCACTGTTCTCGCGAAAGAGATGGGGTGGGCTAAATTTGCCCTATTTGGCATCGTGGTACTACCTATCTACGTGGTTTGTATTTATCGCATCACATTACATTTAGCGGTCTGCTGGAAGCATAACTTTAATCCTCGTTTAGGACGAAATAGCCAGTTTTTCATTTAGAGAATTTAGGGTGCTTTGCACATAGCCGAAATTGGTCGAAAGGAAAATTGATAGTACGCGAGGTTCTACTGGAAATCTTTTCTAACCCGGACGAAGTAGATTTCCATCTCTGGTGTTTGCACTGCAAATTCGGCTCCATACAAACTACGCACTGTACGTAGACTCAAACAACTACTGAGCTCTATCTAATTTAAATTTCGTCAATTCACCACACAAGTGTCCGACGCCACGTCGTGCATGGAGCGCACGCGCTGAGGAAGAAGTATAGAAAAATACAACCGTGCTGGGTATTGTAATTGATATAATATGCTGAATTCTACGCGCACTTTTATTGGCTCGTAGCTATGGTCTATTATAGTACAACGCTAAATTTTGCCACGCTCCATTGGTCGAAATCGATCACGTGACCGATAGCGTCTCTCCTCAGCGGGCGCCTATCAGCGCCTTGTACCCGTTTTTGGCAATTTTCGATCAAAATTTAGAGTTGTACAATAAAAACAACAGAGTCCTTCTGTCTCAGGCTCTATCTATGATAGGTTCCCTCGGAAATTAATTTGATGTTCAAACTTCATATAAGCCCTCGAACTACGTTCTCGGGCTAATATTTGTTGTGAACATCAAAGTTCCTGGGGCAACCTATCACGCGATAGTGCCAGGACAGACGCATAGATGACGTCATCATTGGCAACTTTCGTCTTTTTATTATATAAAACAAATAGATTCCATGTTGCCTTGCATCTCTTTAGTTGTAGATCACTGATGACGTCAAAATGTGGTAAGAGCACCAGTGACACACTCGCCTAACGGCTGGTGTGCCATTTGTTTTTGTTCTTACCACATTTTGACGTCATCTGTGATCTATTACTGAACAGACGCACGGCGCATTCTTACTACGCACGTAATTCACTTCGCGATGTCATGCCTCGTCATGCATTGAGCGCGCGCGCTGTTAAAGAGATGTGGAGATATATAGCGTTAGCGGGCACTTAAATATCTATGCACGGGTTTAACTCTCTTAAATGCTCAGTGACCCCATATTTTCTTTTGATAGATCACTTTCTTTGTCGATTATCTACGTTTTGTGAAAAATTAAAGAAAATCTGTGTCGCGGAAGTTTGATTTTTTCAATTTTTCTCCCCTCGCATCATCCGGCGAATTCTGCTGCTATTGTAGCTTAGCTGCACGGTGTTCGGTGTTCACGGTGTTCATGCACGGTGTGCATGGTGTTCGCAAAGGCCCATCTAAGAGGTTGAGTTTAACTAAAAGGATGACACCGGTACAAATTATTTGCTTGACAGACCCACTTAAATAAAATTTGACTAAGAAAGTGGGTCTACAGCGAATCATTTTTAATATTTTTCAAATAATAAGCCTGAGGCCATGTCGAGTTACGATGACCGATGTGTCAAAATTGGGGGAGTTTTCCGCACACTTTATTTGGAAAACGAAGTTGGTGACCCCCCAATTTTTTTGCATTTCTGACATAGGTAACTCATTGTCTGACTGAGGCCAATCTGTGAAAAAATCTGTGTTGTAGAAGTTTTTCGCGCGAACGTTCTTAAGAGAGTTATGTCCGAGGTTTTCTTTCGATAGTTTACTTCGTTCACTGATTCTCTCCATTTTGACCAAAAAAAAAAATTCTGGACTTACAACATTTTAATGAATCACTTTGCTATTTCTACTCATACGCGATCGAGTTTTTCTACAAATGCATGCATGACTTAAAAGTATCCTTCTGTGAGGTTAAATCTAAGCTAAGGAATGACATCAACTGCAAAATTTAATGAAAGAGGCCTATTTGCGTTGAAATCAACATATCAACCTTATCTAGGGTTCCCACTTTCATTATATTTTGCTTGCTGTAATATGTATGCACTCTTTTAACTGCTTAGTGACCCCAGGTTTCGTGTCGATAGTTTACTTCCTTTGCTGATTCTCTCCAGTTTCACCAAAACCCAAAACATTCTTAAAATGAGAAGTTTTAATTATTTCGCTTTTCCTACTCATTGCGATCGAATTTTTCTACAAATTGCGGGCATGACTTACCAGTATCCTTCTGCGAGGCTTATTTCACCTGAGGGAATGAAATCAGCTGGAAAAATTAGAAATAGAACAATTTCCGTTGGAATCAACACATCGACATTGAACGTGGGAAAATTTGTAGATAAAGAAGACATGATGGGAAGAAGGTAGGAAATACTGAGTCGAGGGAAAGAGGGAGGGAAGGAAGGAAGGATAAGGAAGGAAGAAAGGAGGAAGGAGGAAAAGCAACTATGTAGCAAGAATAAAAGAAAGGAGGGAAGGAATGAATTGCTGAAAGCCAAAGATTACAGACAAATTCCTCCTTTTATTTCTCATTTCATCGATTTATTTTCATACATAAGCGGTGCACATCCTGTCACTTTATATCCACACACCACGGTGGAATGACTTAACTAACACATTTGTATTGATCACTGCTTCACAATTCCAAATCCATTGCTGTTGGCGCACAAATAAAAAATTGACAAAATGAGAAACAAAGATGTTTATATTGGTTGGGTGCTCTTCAAGTATCAGTTCAGGACAGGATGTGTAGCGATCTTTCTCACACAGAGCCCAAGCAGTGGGATTAGCTTCATCCCAGTAGCATGAAATTCCCTCACACCAGTTTCTGTAGCAAGTATAATTCTTTTTACAGGGTGGAGTTGCAAACGTCACCGCTAACCCCCAAAATAAGGGAACCAGGAAGCTGTTTAGTCTGACCCTCTCCCACAGGCCAATCTGGAAAGGTTAGAGCTGCCAGGAGAAAAAGGGCTGCAGCTGGTATTGGTCTGGGGGTCACGAGGGCACACAAGCCTCCCTGCCACGTCAAGGCACAGCGCCGTGGTCTAGAGGTTAATGTATTAGTCGTTCAACGGCCGATCTCTGCTATTGTGCTCTTAAGGCAAGAAACGTATCCTGATTGTCCTTCTTCACTCAGATGTACATGTAGAAATGGCTATCAGCAAACATTTTGCGGCTGCTGCAGTGAGGTGGGGGGGGGGGGGTAACCATGTGATGGACTAGCATCCTTAGTGCAACAGGGTTCGTACCCTTTTTCAGAAACAATTTCCCAGGACTCTTCCAGGACTCAGATAGATTAATCTCCAGGTCTCCCAAATGCACAACAATTGAAGCAATAAACTCTTATGAAATTGAAATGAAAAGATAATACTGCAGGGAACTACTTTTAAGGAAAACTCTATTATAAGAGTTCATAGGTTTTCAGGAGTTTCCAGGACCTGCATTAATTTTCCACAACATTTCAGTCCTGGAAAATGCCAGAATAAAATTCCAGGACTTTTCAGGATTTCTAGGACCCAAAAATGTGTTCATGGAAACATTTGTTTGTGATGCTGCAGATTTCTGCACCAATGAAAAACTTGCAATGGTTAATAAGGTTCTTTTGATTTTTGTGGGACAAGGATCCTTTAACATATTTCAAGAAGGAATTTGCTTGTTTCACTGCTATCCCACTGTGGATACCGCAAAAGGCTATATGCCTCTGAGCAACCTGAAGAAAAACAAAAGAAATATTATTGACTGCAAAAGGAACATCATTCTGCACTACAACAAATTATACTCAATGAATACATGGTAAGTTTGATCCACAAGTCAACCTGTTTCTCAAGTTCTCTGTGCTACATCATTAGTATTTTTTACTTCCACCTTTCACTCAGGTCAACATTTTCTTTTCCATTAGGAGGGCATGACCCAGGCTAACCCTGTAAAATGCCGAATAGAGTACAGTGCCCAAAAGAGTACGACGCATAAATTATGACTTATTGTGCAATATCTGTCTCAGCAGGAAGTAATTTAGTCTCACTTTGTCATCCAACGCACGCTTTCTACATTTTTAAGATGAGCCAGCTTAAAAGCCTTTTTCTCCCCAGTATCGGACAAAACCACCCATCAAAAGAAAAGATATGAAAAGTTAAGGCGGCAATCAACCACACAACTACAAAATCAAACGCGTTGGCAGTTTCTATTATGTATTCCCGCATTCACCCTGACTGTGTGTGCAATTGTCACTCGATCTTAAAAACCATGTCACGCATACCCTCGACATGCTTGATACAGTGCAACCAGCGCCAGCGACAAAGCGTTTTAAAATATCTGCAAAAGTAAGAGTTTCGCATCTCGGATGAGCAAGTGTAAGCAAAGGTTGACAACTGTACAGTTCGCATGGAACCTCCGCCGGGAACTTGAAAGCGAGAACGTGTACTCCAGGCTTAAAAGAATCGCTTGTTACAAAGTTTCACAGGTTAAGAGGCAATGTCCACTAAGACCGAGCGAAATCGAAAATATGTGGCACATGATGAAAAATCAAAATTCTCCGTTTTTCGCCCAGAGATACCTTATGGTAGCTCTAGAAACGTGGTGGCATTTTTTGTTGAGAAACTATTTTTGAACCTCCAAAAAAATAAAAAACCGTTAGCGCACTACGTGTCTCTACGAACACCCCGAATAAACGCTAATCATACCTTCTCGTAAACTTCGCTCTGTTTAATTCGCGTCATGGAAAAATCCTGTTTTGAGCTTAGAAATTTGCTGTTGAAGAGTTTACAAGTAATTTGAGTCAAGTTATTCTTTTGTGGATTAATTTTCAAGGTCATGGCAGGCTGCTGAAAACCACTAAAATTCGCTTGCTTTGAATTCTCAATTTGGCACAGTTTTTCAAGAGAAAGTTTCCCTCCCCGGTAAAACACCGAATCACTTGAAATTCAGAATTATTGAAAAAGGAAATGCCGTTCTTAAACCAGGTTTAAAAATTAGTTTCGGGCTTTTTATCAGCGCCGAGTACAAACGCTCTCAAAATCCCCATAATTACAACATTAACACGTCAACAATTGGCACATACCTCCGACCAAATAACCGAAAATGAGAACATTTCTTCTATTTTGGTTGGTATTCGGTTGTAATCCACAGCGGAAAGGTAATGTCTAGCTCACCTGAATATGGTATTGTCTAAATATCAGGTTCTGTGCGTACTCTTTCATAATAACCATCTTGGCGTCCGGGGTCAACAACATCACTGAAGCATCGCGTATTGGCAATCAACCCAAATGACTTTTTTCCATCGCGCCTCCTTTTGTTAAAATCAATGATTTTGCCTTACTTGAACTTCAAAACAGTTTTCTCCTATAAGACGTCTTTTCTTGATCTGTATTCGTTGCAAAATTTTGAAACGATAATTTCGTGCCGAAAGCTTACAAACCTGTTTAGTTTGAGTCACGCAACAAAATGTCACGCACTTGTTTTTCCCTGATTTGACCTTGGAGGGGAAAATGCACAGGAAACAAAAAAAAAAACAAAAAACAAAAAACAAGCAAGCAAAAAACAAACAAACAAAAACAAAGCAGTGAGAACTTTCAAAACCTGTGGACCCAAGGACCGCTTATAAGCCCTTGGCTTATACAACTTTGTAAGGGGGTTTGGGTGGGCTTATATCCGGGGGGGGGGGGCTTATAAGTTTCGAAATGAGCCACAGCAGTGTTGATCGAAATACGTTTTTAATTTACCAGTTTTTAATTAACCTTTGAAACGTGATAATAAATCGAATTCATTTCAATTTTAACAACAAAATCGAAACTGTAACACGAACGTACCCAGAACGTAACAAAACAGAAACTCAGAGTTCATCTTCGTAGTGTTCTGTGAGAGTGCTTAATATTAAGGAAACAAGGAAAACTAGAGGGCGACTTATATCCAGGGGAGCTTATAACCGGATGCATTTTTTTGTTTACAGGTAGATGGGCCTATAACCGGGGGGAGCTTGTAAGCGGTTGGGCTTATAAGTGGCAGTTTACGGTATTTATGTATTTATCAGTATCATTAGAGGCAGTGAAGCCTTGCCAAAACCTTGCCTGTTACTAGGGCTTTGAAAAAGAAATTATTATTAGGTCTCTATGTATTGGTCTTCAAAAATTGGTCAAGACAGGAGTAAGAATGTAAAAATGTATGTTGAGTTTACTCAAGCCAAAACCAGGGGTGTGGCCAGGGGTGCCGGAACCGTCCTTTTAGTTCTTTAGAAGCTTGTGAAACCATTTTATAGCAAACCTAGAGGATTACACTTTTATACATGAAACTCAAAATTAGGTTGAGTTTGAAACTCAACTCATGTTGAAACTAATCATGACAAGGAGTCCTAATGTTCAGGGCTCTTTGTCGCTTTCCCCCTGATCTTCTGAGCAGTGCAGGTGACGAAGGTGGATAACCATCCTTGTTACGAATGGCTAACGCTCAAAACGTCAGCTTTCAATCTCTTCACGGTGGCTCAATTTACCTTATTAACTCAGTTGATAAATACAAAGTTTTGTGTTTCGCTTCCCCACCGATGCAACACCACAGTTTCTCTAGAAACTAACCCCCTTGTTTGTCAAGTGACAGTTGCTTCTGCGATATTTCTCCGCCTCCTCACGGTTGAGGAGAACGGGCTTGGTTTCGCTTAGAGCACTGCTATGGACGGTAGACCATCAGATAACAGGGCCTTAGATTTCAGCGCAGATATTGGTCTTATAGGTCCCACGCCATATGCTCTTCATACAAGGACGGATTCCTTCTTTAGAAAACTGTATATTCGAGAGCATGCTCACACCATTGATCTTCCAAGTGGCAACTAAAGGGCTTGCAATGGACGCGCACCGGTTGACACTTAAGGATGGTTCTCCACCGGGATCTTGATATCGTGTCCGGAGTTTAGGAGGACAAATGTATCCGACTTAGTCTCGGCCGGCCTTGCAGTCGCAGGCTCCCTTCCCTCCATGGGGATGGGGATCTTGATACTGTGTCCGGAGTTTAGGAGGATAAATGTAGCCGACTTAGTCTCCGCCGGCGTTGCGGTCGCAGGCTCCCTTCCCTCCATGGGGAGGGAAGGGAGCCATGAGTTTGAACACCACGCCCAGCTCTGCTCCCAGTACTCATGCGCAAACTATGGTGGCCCTGCAGGCCCTGTAGTGGTAGCAGCGAGCGCTGTCTTGCCGGAAGCTGACTTTCTTCAGGGCTGGTATGGTAGTGTTAATCTGCTTAATGACGTCTGCCATCACAGCGAGGAATGCACGAAAGTGGGTACGAGAAAAAAGTGTACTTACCAGAGCCCACTGGAAGGAAGACAACGATGTGTTGCAAAATAGCTTTGGGCTCCGACTTGCCAATTCCACGGTCTGCTTTTCTCACTTTCCCGTTCGAGGCATACTTAGACAGCCCTGGTAGAACTCAACATGACCAACGTCGATTAGTTCCATCTGCGCTATTCCCAGACAAGAGCGATGGGCTGGGCAAATGGTCCATGTTAAGAATACTAATTAAAAATACTATTGCGCGTGCTCAACTTCTGGGTGGATATCGCTGATTCCAACACTGCAAGTGTGACCCGAAAAGTCTCTCTTTTTTGCAACTGGTGAACAACAACTGCTTGTTCATATCGCTTGTAAGAGGCGCAAACGCCTGCAACTAGTTTCTGAAAAGAATAAGTGACCTCTATTCGCAGCCAAGGGAGATAATGGTTTGATTGCCTATTGTAGTCGGTGACAGGGGTCCTGACTGCGAGAGCTCCAAAGAACCTATCCTTTTACAACGGCGCGATATAGAGGAAGCGCTCTACAACTACTGCGTGTTAAATCTGGCGTTTTCCTTTTTTTTTGAACGAAAATTATCAGTTTTTGAACATTTACTCAAAGCCGATCCGCACTTAAGACATTTTGTCTCGTTTCCAATAATGTGGCACCTGAAATTCTCACACGCCTGATTCCAAAAAGAAAATTATTTCCGCAAATGGCAGCTTCTCGAGGCGCCTTCCTCGACGCAACACTGGTGGCTTGCAAATAATATTGAAATCCTTCACCGTGAAATTAATTAGACTGTGGGAAAAATATCCTAAAATGCTTCGCGCTAGGGAATATTCGCGTCTTGAAAAGTCGAACTCTGCGGTAAGATATAAAAGATAGTATCGATGTTTGCTATTTTAGACTATCGGAAGCTAATACTTTCTGCTTCTAGTGAACACGTGACAATTTTTTCCTCTCGCCAGAGCGTCACAAAATGTACATCTATACAATTTGCAACTTGTTTTGCACAGGTCAGAATTGTGTGGTGAATAGTCCCGTCATATGTAGTATCACTCTATTTTACTAGTCGAAAGATATTTCAGGCACAACGTCACCGGTGTAACATGACACCAAACAGGAGGACGGAATGTGAGTAAACAAACGCAGTTGTAGCCAAGTGCTACGCATTGAAAACTCACGATTATAGAGAAAAGTGAACTTAAAATTTTCAAGGAACTTGTAAGAAACAAATGGATGCCATCTTTGTTAACCTTCGATATGCTTTAGTTTAAATCATGGAAAAAAATTCAGCTATCTCTGTGGTTTGTTTTTACGTTGAGGTAGTCCAGCATCTGGGATGAAAACGGGAACGGTCATTCCGGTCGAGTTGCTGAAACAAACGCCATCACTATTTACATCGCCTTCTATCTTGTACAATTTCTTTCATAGCTTAACTTATTTCAGACGTCCTAATCTTTCGATTTTTTCCCCCATTTTTGCAATGCCATCACCAAAACCTATCCTGTGACTTGACCAGAACCCGTTGCGTGACAGACAAATTTAGTTAAATCAGACCATAATAACAGTGCGGTTTCTGAGATGAATGTGGAGATCACTGCAAAGTTATTTAGTTTCTTCAGAGAATTAACACTAAGAGATTTTAAAAATTCATTTGCCATTCGTTAAGGGATGTGAATGTGGTGGCGGAGTCGTTATTCATTAGTTGAAAGTCAATCTGGAGATGAGGAGATAACGGTCGATTCCACGCGTCAAGATGGCCCTTGGACAGTACACCTAAAACTTGACAAAACCTGGCATTTAGACAAAATCTTTTTCAAGGTGAGCTAGATATGACCTTTATCCTGTACTTTTCATCCAAATACCAAAGGGAACAAGGAAAAAATTCCACGTTTTCGGCTATTTGGTCGGAGGCACGAGCCTATTGTTTGTACTGGTTGACAGGTTAATGTTGTGATCATCGGGATTTTGAGAGCGCTTGTACTCGGCGCTGATAAAAAGCCCGAAACTAATTTTTAAACTTGATTTTAGAATGATATTTCGTCTTTCAAGAATTCTAAATTTCAAGTGATTTGGTGTTTTACCGGGGAGGAAAACTTTCTCTTGAAAAACTGTGCCAAATTGAGAATTCAAAGCAAGCGAATTTTAGTGATTTTCAGCAGCTCGCCATGGCCTTGAAAATTAATTCACAGATCTAAAACAGGACTCAATTACTTCATACACACTTCAAAAGCAAACTTCCACGCTTCAAATGGGGACTTTCTGGGGTGCGAATCAAACAGAGCGAAGTTTACGAGAAGGTATGATACACGTTTATTTCGCGTGTTTACAGGACACGTGTGGCGTAAACGTGTTAAATTTTTTTTTCGGGCTTAAAAAAAATTTTTCAAGAAAAAAATTCCACCACGTTTCTTAGATTACCATAGGGTATCCGTGGAAAATTTATGAGGGAATTTTATTTTTCATCATGTGCCGCCACTCGCTCGATGTTAGTGGACATTCCCTCTTAATAGTCAGATCTAAAGGAAATAAAAGTGTACTGTTTCGTGCAGAATAGAGAATGATGCTTGTCTACCCTAACGGGTAACAGGCAGATCCCAAAGCGTACCAAATAGAATACGAGAATGATGCCTGTCTAACCAAGTGTTTAATAGGCAGATCTCATTGCGTGCCGAATAGAGTACGTGAATGATGTTTGTCTACCCTAACAGACAATAGATACATCTAAACTTAAAAACACACACACACAGACTAAGAAATGGTGTTCTCGTGCCGAAAGGGAAAAAAAGTAAAACAAATAGGGATTGTAGTGCGTGCTGAATAGAGTACGAGAATAATGCTTGTCTAACCAAGTGATTAATAGACATATCCAAGGGAAAAAAAGTAAAACAAATAGGGATTGTAGTGCGTGCCGAATAGAGTACGAGAATGATGCTTGGCTAACCAAGTGATTAATAGGCATATCCAAGGGGAAAAAAAAAGTAAAACAAATGGGATTGTAGTGCGCGCCGAATAAAGTAGGAGAATGATGCTTGTCTAACCACGTGATTAATAGGCATATCTACGGGAAAAACAGTAAAACAAATAGGATTGTAGTGCGTGCCGAATAGAGTACGAGAATAATGCTTGTCTAACCGAGCAATTAACAGGCAAATCTAACGGGAAAAAAGTAAAACAAATAGGGATTGTAGTGCGTGCCGAATAGAGTACGAGAATGATGTTTGTCTAAACAAGTGATTAATAGGCATATTTAAGTGTAAAACAGTAAAACAAATAGGGATTGTAGTGCGTGCCGAATAGAGTACGAGAATGATGCTTGTCTAACCAAGTGATTAATAGGCAAAGTTACGGGAAAAAAAAGTAAAACAAATAGGAATTGTGGTGCGTGCCGAATAAAGTACGAGAATGATGCTTGTCTAACCAAGTGATTAATAGGCAAAGTTACGGGGGAAAAAAGTAAAACAAATAGGAATTGTGTTGCGTGCCGAATAAAGTACGAGAATGATGCTTGTCTAACCACGTGATCAATAGGCAAATCTAACGGAAAAAAGGTAAAACAATTGTTGATATAGTGCGTGCCGAATAGAGTACGAGAATAATGCTTGTCTAGCGACGTGATTAATAGGCAAATCTAACGGAAAAAACGGTAAAACAAATAGGATTGTAGTGCGTGCCGAATAAAGTACGAGAATGATGCTTGTCTAACCACATGATTAACAGGCATATCCAAGGGGAAAAAAGTAAAACAAATAGGATTGTAGTGCGTGCCGACTAGAGTACCAGAATCGTGTTTGTCTAACCACGTGACTAATAGGCAAATCTAACGGAAAAAACGGTAAAACAAATAGGATTGTAGTGCGTGCCGAATAGAGTACGAGAATAATGTTTGTCTAAGCAAGTGATCAATTGGCCAAGCTAACGGAAAAAGGTAAAACAATTGTTGATCTAGTGCGTGCCGAATAAAGTACGAGAATAATGCTTGTCTACCTAAACACACACACACTAAAAAAATGGTGTTCTAGTGCGTGCCGAACAGAGTACGAGAATGGTGCTTGCCAGTAACCAAGTGTTTAATAAAAAGACCTAAAAAAGCTCAAAGCCTTTTATTTCTTTTCTGCTAGTCAAATAAATTTCGTATCAAACGTCGATTCAGGCTGACTGATCTTATCACGCTCTAACACTCACAAATAGCAGCAACGCCGTTTCGCGAGTCTGCAGTGGTGTGACCTTTTAATAACCCACTTCCTAAGTTCGTCACTCTACTCGGTCTTGTGAAGTTCTTTGTGTTAACCCATTCACTCCTAAGAGTGCTTAAATGTGTAAAATACAAGATAAATCCCAAATATCATTTTGTAAAATACTTTAATACCGTATAAATGGTACAATGTAAAATTACTGCTGACGAGGTTTCATTTGAACGGTCACACCTCAGGATTCCATCCACAGACTGAAAAGTCAGACTCACCTTAATGTTTCCACAACTGACTCTGGGAGTGAAAGGGTTGACAGTGGAACTGAATCTTACCTACCATATATAATACATACACATAAAAAAATGCGCTATGTAAGGAAGTTACAAAAAAATATTGAGTTCTGCAACTCAACGTTCCCCTTCTAAAACTCTGGAAAGTTCCTTAGAAATATCGAGAACTGAATCGATTATTAATCTCGATTATTAGAAGTTGAAGTTCCTTTCTGCTAAACTAGAAATGCCTCTTTCATATTGCCCCTGGTATCTTGCAACCACATCGTGATCAGCTTTTTCGCCGGATAAAATGCATGCAGCTGCCCCGAAGTCCAACGCCAGCCTATTAATTTGCCTATTAATTACTTGGTTAGACAAGCATTATTCTCGTACTTTAATCGGCACCCACTACAATCCCTATTTGTTTTACCGTTTTTTCCGTTAGATTTGCCTATCAATCTCTTGGTTAAACAAGCATTATTCTCGTACTCTATTCAGCACGCACTATATCAACAATTGTTTTACCTTTTTTCCGTTAGATTTGCCTATTGATCACGTGGTTAGACAAGCATCATTCTCGTACTTTATTCGGCACGCACTACAATCCCTATTTGTTTTACTTTTTTCCCGTAGATATGCCTATTAATCACGTGGTTAGACAAGCATTATTCTCGTACTCTATTCGGCACGCACTATATCAACAACTGTTTTACCTTTTTTCCGTTAGATTTGCCTATTGATCACGTGGTTAGACAAGCATCATTCTCGTACTTTATTCGGCATGCACCACAATTCCTATTTGTTTTACTTTTTTTTCCCGTAACTTTGCCTATTAATCACTTGGTTAGACAAGCATCATTCTCGTACTTTATTCGGCACGCACTACAATCCCTATTTGTTTTACTTTTTTTCCGTTAGATTTGCCTGTTAATCGCTCGGTTAGACAAGCATTATTCTCGTACATTCGGCACGCACTACAATCCTATTTGTTTTACTGTTTTTCCCGTAGATATGCCTATTAATCACGTGGTTAGACAAGCATCATTCTCCTACTTTATTCGGCACGCACTAAAATCCCATTTGTTTTACTTTTTTTCCCTTGGATATGCCTACTAATCACTTGGTTAGACAAGCATCATTCTCGTACTTTATTCGGCACGCACTACAGTCCCTATTTCTTTTACTGTTTTTCCGCTAGATATGCCTATTATTCACTTGGTTAGCCAAGCATCATTCTCGTACTCTATTCGACACGCACTGCAATCCCTATTTGTTTTACTTTTTTCCCTTGGATATGTCTATTAATCACTTGGTTAGACAAACATGATTCTCGTACTCTATTCGGCACGCACTACAATCCCTATTTGTTTTACTTTTTTCCCTTGGATATGTCTATTAATCACTTGCTTAGACAAGCATTATTCTCGTACTCTATTTGGCACGCACTACAATCCCTATTTGTTTTACTTTTTTCCCTTGGATATGTCTATTAATCACTTGCTTAGACAAGCATTATTCTCGTACTCTATTTGGCACGCACTACAATCCCTATTTGTTTTACTTTTTTTCCCTTGCATATGCCTATTAATCACGTGGTTAGACAAGCATTATTCTCGTACTCTATTCGGCACGCACTATATCAACAATTGTTTTACCTTTTTCCGTTAGATTTGCCTATTGATCACTTGCTTAGACAAACATTATTCTCGTACTCTATTCGGTACGCACTACAATCCTATTTGTTTTACCGTTTTTTCCGTTAGATTTGCCTATAAGTCACGTGGTTAGACAAACATGATTCTGGTACTCTAGTCGGCACGCACTACAATCCTATTTGTTTTACTTTTTTCCCCTTGGATATGCCTGTTAATCATGTGGTTAGACAAGCATCATTCTCGTACTTGACTTCTGGGCCTAGCTTTCAACGAAGACTGACGCACTTTTCGGCGCTCCGCCGTCGGTCACTATGTAAGTTCTTCTAAGAGCCCAAAACCAGAAAATGTCGGAGGAAGAAGTGGCAAAAGAAGACTCCAGACGCAAAAGAAGAAAAAGAAGTAAGGGGTCTCAAACCAGCGAGGAAAATGAATCGGCCGCGTGTTCATGTCATGATTGCGCAAGTATGGCACACTCGATCGCTTCAATGGAGAAGAAACTCGACAAGGCTTTACGATGCATTCAGGAAATTGAAAGCCTAAAACAGAAGCAAAGCGATCTGGAAATCAAAAACAAAGAGTTAGAAGAAAGCCTAGATATTGCCAATTCTAAAATTGCAACTCTGGAGAAGAAGGTAGCAGATCAAGACAAGGCTATCGGTGAGCTAAAAGGAGGTGTGAAAACGCTAACAAAGCAAGCTGAAGAAGAAAAGCAACGCGCAATTAACCTCGAAAGCCATAGCCGTCGTAACAATCTCAACTTTTTCAATATTCCAGAGCAAGAAGATGAAACGGCTACTAAATCTGAATCTATTCTTCGCAACTTTATGGAAGTCAGGCTTAAGCTGAACAAAGAGGACGCCAACGACATCTCGTTCGAACGTGTTCATCGAGTCGGAAAACCAAGCGCCTCTGAAGGGAAAGCAAGACCACTAATCGCTAAGTTCACTTTCCACGGGGACAAGGAATTTGTTTTGTCAAAAGTAAAAAATCTTCGGGGAACTGATTTTGCAATTGCTCGTGACTTTCCTAAGGAGATTGTTGACGAAAGAAGGCGTCTTGTTCCATTTTTAAAAGACGCCAAGGAAAATGGTCAAGTCGCGAAGTTCATCTACAATAAGCTTTACATCAATGGACAGCGATTTAAGCCACAAACTGTCTCTACTAGCGAACAGTGATTACCTCTGGAGCCTAAATATGTATGGAACTGTTTTACATAGATCTCTCTTCCGTCGGCTTTTGTTTGGGTTCTCGTAGCAAAGCTATCGTCTCAGTCAGGACACAAATCGATTTGGCTATTTAGTGATCGAGCCGCATAGGGCTCTCATGTCTCAGTTGTTTATTGTGTACTGTGGTTTTTCTTTTGCTGGCTGGTATTTTTGTTCTTTAGTGGTGTCAAGGGTCTCTCATAAACGACACAATTTAAGAGTTTCAGGTATGTACTTACAATTTATTATCTTATTACTCTTTGCTAAATGGCTGCGCTCAGTTCCGAACCATTTCAACTAAAAACACTCTCGTTAAACGTCAGGGGAATTAATCAATCCATCAAGCGAAGAAAACTATTCAGGTGGCTGCACCACCAACGTGCACAGTGTTATTTTTTACAAGAAACCTATAGTGACGAGAAATGCATAAGCTCGTGGGAAGCTGAGTGGGGTGGAAAGGTGTAAGCTTCCCATGGTAGTAAACACAGCAAAGGCGTTATGTTTTTAATGAACCCAAATTTCGATTGTCAGGTGGAAAATTGCATTAAAGGCAAAAACGGAAGATTCATTATTTTAGATTTGAAAGCCGATGATTCGCACCTAATTTTAGTTAATATTTACGCGCCAAATGATTCCGCGCAACAAATAACGTTCTTTAAAAACTTACAAGATGTTTTACTCCCCTTTTCTGGAGAGAAGATTATCATTGGAGGTGATTTTAATTGTCCTCTGACTTCTTCAGATAAACTAGGTGGTAGACCGGTCCATTGCAAACAAAAAGTTATTGACGAAATCATAAAACTCTCATCGCTGTACTCATTATCCGACGTGTGGCGTGAAAAAAATGGTGACAAACAGGGTTTTTCTTGGCGAGATAAAGCGCTGAAGGTGCAATGTCGTCTTGATTATGTTTTAATGTCAAAAAGCCTTTTGAACATTTCCAAAGAATGCGTGTTAATATTCGCTCCTAACACTGATCACTCGGCTGTTGTAACGCTGGTTCAATCGGAAGAGCTTTCCAGAAAACCAGGACCAGGGTTCTGGAAGTTCAATTCGGCCCTTTTAGAGGACAATGAGTATGTAAATGGCATTCGTAAATGTATTGTGTCTGCAAAGGATAAATATAAAGACATTGAAGACTGTGGGTTAAAATGGGATCTCATCAAAATGGAATTACGCGGTTTCTCTATTGGCTATGCTAAAAGAAAGGCGTCAAAGCAGAGATCGCGTGAGAAAGATCTTCAAAACCAATTGAATGCATTGCTGGCTAATTCACAGAACTCACGAAATAATCCTCATTACCTTCACGAGTTACATAAGTTGCAAGCTGAATTGAACAAAATCATGGAGCACAAAATTAAAGGAACGATCCTAAGAAGTAAGGTCAGATGGCATGAAAAAGGAGAAAAAAAACTCAAGATACTTTCTAAACCTAGAAAACCGTGCCGCATGTAAGAAAAAAGTAACCAAGCTTTTGCTAGAGGATAGTACGGAAACAAATGACCCGGATCTAATTCTTAAGAAACAAGAAGAGTTTTTCTCGAATTTATATAAGTCGCACGGCCCCTCTGCAAAAAATTCAAACTGTGGTATTTTCTTTAATAGCACAAATATGACCACTTTGTCAGAGGAAATGTCCAATAGTTGTGAAGGCAAAATCGCCAGTGATGAAGGTTTATTGGCTCTGAAGGAGTTTGAAAACGGCAAATCTCCCGGCTCGGATGGTTTTACGGCTGAAGTTTACAAATTCTTTTGGAAAGAGCTTAGTGAAAATCTAACTTCCAGCCTTAACCATGCTTTTGAGAAGGGTGAACTTTCAATTTGTCAAAGAAGAGGAATAATTTCCCTTCTCCCAAAAAAGAGCAAACCTACCAACAATTTAAACAACCTACGCCCGATTTCACTGTTAAACACAAACTATAAAATTGCTACCAAAGTCTTGGCAAGAAGATTGGAAAGGGTTCTTCCTTTCATTATTAACCCAGATCAAACCGGGTATATCAAAGGGAGATATATAGGTGAAAACATAAGGTTAATTAGCGATCTGATTGACTACACCAAGCAAAAAAATATTCCAGGTATTGCCATCTTTCTTGATTTCCGCAAAGCGTTCGACTCCGTGGAATGGGATTACATCGCAAAGGTTCTTGATGTTTTCAAGTTCGGAGAAGATTTCAAGCGTTGGGTAAAGGTTTTTTATACTGATATATCCAGTTGCGTCATAAACAACGGCTTCGCGTCACCTTTTTTTAAGCTCAAGCGTGGCGTGAGACAGGGCTGTCCACTGTCTGGGTTGCTTTTTGTTTTAGCTATTGAATTGCTTGCACTTGCAATAAAAAGTGACCCTCTGATGCAAGGTATCTGTGTGGGAAAAGAAGAAATTAAATTAACACAGTACGCCGATGATACGACGGTTTTCGTTAAAAATACAACTTCCGTGGAAGCGCTGCTTCGCCTTCTCGAAAAATTTAAAGAGTGTTCCGGCCTAGAAATTAATACGCACTAGTCTGAAGCGTTATGGTTAGGCTCGTGGAAGGAACGTCTTGACAAACAGTTTGGCTTTAAGTGGCCTACTGATTCTGTTTACGCCCTTGGGATTCATTTTTCAAATGACGCTAATCTCGTGCATAAACTAAACTTTCATGGCAATTTGGAAAAACTTGAAAAAATCCTTAACAGCTGGAGAAGAAGAAAGCTAACTCTCTATGGAAAGATTAACATTATTAAAACTCTTGGTTTATCAAAGCTTATTTTCAGCGCTTCAGTTCTGCCCATTCCTGAAAACTTCTCTCAAGAAGTAAACAAATTAACATTTAAGTTCCTGTGGGACGCCAAGCCCGCTAAAATTAAGAAATCCACCATCACTGGACTGAAAGAGAAAGGTGGACTAAAAATGATAGATTTCGATCATATGAACAAAGCTCTAAAGTGTGCTTGGATCAACAGGTTTACTAATGGTAATAAGGGAGCGTGGAAAATAATACCAGATAATACAACTGCGCATCTAGGAGGCTTCTCTTTCCTTCTTCAGTGCAGCTACAAAGTCAAGGATCTCGATGTGAAAAATGTACCGCTTTTTTACGAAAGAGTGCTTAAATATTGGGAGGAGGTTACATGCTTGGCGGGCAAGGCTGATCTTAATCCAAACGAAACATTCATCTGGAACAACAGACACATTAAAATCAACAATAAAACTCTATTTTTTCCAGCGTGGTACCACAAAGGAATCTACAAAATTAAAGATCTAATAAGTGATAACGGTAAATTTCTCCCTTTTGACGTTTTTTGTCGTACGTTTGATGTTAAAGCTTGTTTTACAACATACTACGGTCTATGTAATTCAATCCGTCAAAATTGGAATGCTATCTCCAAAGAATCCCATGGCGTTTTAGAATTAATTTCAAATTGGCGTACTAACAACTCGAACTTAACCATTGCAGATCTGCTGAGTGTTATCGCAGACAATAAATTTGTGCCTCCTTCAGCAGAGCAAAATATTCTTAATTCAGGTGTATCTAAAGATAACTTATCAAAAGTATATCTTCTACCATGGAGTATAACAAAGGAAATTAAATTGTGCATGTTTCAGTTTAAAATTATTCATAACGCAGTTTTCACAAAGGACAAGCTCTTCAAAGCAAACATTTTACAGGATGACAAATGTTTTCACTGCAAAGACAAAGCAGAAACACTTTTGCATTTGCTTGTCCACTGTCCGCATACAGTGGCTTTTTGGGATCATTTTCGGGAATGGTGGCGCAAAAATACCCATATTACACTGAACCTTACACCTACTATGGTGTTATATGGTGTGATAGATAACTCAAGGTTCTGCACGCTACTCAATTTGGCCCTGTTAGTTGCCAAGTTCTACATATACCGATGCAGTCTAGACGATACGCCTCTGTACTTCCCTGTGTTTGAAACAGAATTACGTGAAAAAGCAAGGATTGAGAAAGGTATTGCTACGAGAAATGGTAATCTAAAGCATTTCAAGATTAAATGGGAACCTCTGATCCGCAGCAAATTTATTGGAGATGTCGATATTTGAGAGACCTTTTGACCCGCTTTGCAATTTATATAGTTATTTATTTGGATGTTTTTATTTGTCTGTTTCTTTTTTTATTTAATGTAATTGCTTTATACGTCTGTTGATTTTTTATCTACTGGTTCTATTTGTAAAGATGTGTATAGTACTCTTGTAATTGCTTATCTATTGTATTGTAATTTTTTTGTGTTCTTTAATAAATAACATTAAAAAAAATCATTCTCGTACTTTATTCGGCACGCACTACAATACTATTTGTTTTACCGTTTTTTCCGTTAGATTTGCCTATTAATCACGTCGCTAGACAAGCATTATTCTCGTACTCTATTCGGCACGCACTATATCAACAATTGTTTTACCTTTTTTCCGTTAGATTTGCCTATTGATCACGTGGTTAGACAAGCATCATTCTCGTACTTTATTCGGCACGCAACACAATTCCTATTTGTTTTACTTTTTTTTCCCGTAACTTTGCCTATTAATCACTTGGTTAGACAAGCATCATTCTCGTACTCTATTCGGCACGCACTACAATCCCTATTTGTTTTACTGTTTTACACTTAAATATGCCTATTAATCACTTGTTTAGACAAACATCATTCTCGTACTCTATTCGGCACGCACTACAATCCCTATTTGTTTTACTTTTTTCCCGTTAGATTTGCCTGTTAATCGCTCGGTTAGAAAAGCATTACTCTCGTACTCTATTCGGCACGCACTACAATCCTATTTGTTTTACTGTTTTTCCCGTAGATATGCCTATTAATCACGTGGTTAGACAAGCATCATTCTCCTACTTTATTCGGCACGCACTACAATCCCATTTGTTTTATTTTTTTTTCCCCTTGGATATGCCTATTAATCACTTGGTTAGACAAGCATCATTCTCGTACTCTATTCGGCACGCACTACAATCCCTATTTGTTTTACTGTTTTACACTTAAATATGCCTATTAATCACTTGTTTAGACAAACATCATTCTCGTACTCTATTCGGCACGCACTACAATCCCTATTTGTTTTACTTTTTTCCCGTTAGATTTGCCTGTTAATCGCTCGGTTAGAAAAGCATTACTCTCGTACTCTATTCGGCACGCACTACAATCCTATTTGTTTTACTGTTTTTCCCGTAGATATGCCTATTAATCACGTGGTTAGACAAGCATCATTCTCCTACTTTATTCGGCACGCACTACAATCCCATTTGTTTTATTTTTTTTTCCCCTTGGATATGCCTATTAATCACTTGGTTAGACAAGCATCATTCTCGTACTTTATTCGGCACGCACTACAATCCCTATTTGTTTTACTGTTTTTCCGGTAGATATGCCTATCAATCACTTGGTTAGCCAAGCATCATTCTCGTACTCTATTCGGCACGCACTGCAATCCCTATTTGTTTTACTTTTTTTCCCTTGGATATGTCTATTAATCACTTGGTTAGACAAGCATTATTCTCGTACTCTAATCGGCACGCACTACAATCCCTATTTGTTTTACTTTTTTTCCCTTGCATATGCCTATTAATCACGTGGTTAGACAAGCATTATTCTCGTACTCTATTGGGGGGGGGGGGGGACAGGGGGCTTTAAACCTCCCGCTTCCCGTACCCTTTAATCCCGGTTCCCGCCCTGTATTTTTCGGCTTCCGCCCCTTTGCATTTTTTCGATTGCGAAATATTGCGCAATGTTGCGTAATTTTTCCTGTTTTCTCCCGCTTCCCGCCACCTTGGGAATCCCGCTTCCCGCCCCCTCTTCTCCCGCCTCCCGTACACCTCCCGCCCCCTTTTCTCCCGGTCTCCCGCCCCCCTGTCCCCCCCCCCCCCCACTCTATTCGGCACGCACTACAATCCTATTTGTTTTACCTTTTTTCCGTTAGATTTGCCTATTAATCGCTTGGCTAGACAAGCACCATTCTCGTACTCTATTCGGCACGAGAACACCATTTTTTAGTGTGTGTGTGTGTGTGTGTTTTTAAGTTTAGATGTACCTATTGTCTATTAGGGTAGACAAACATCATTCACGTACTACTCTATTCGGCACGCAATGAGATCTGCCTATTAAACACTTGGTTAGACAGGCATCATTCTCGTATTCTATTTGGTACGCTTTGGGATCTGCCTGTTACCCGTTAGGATAGACAAGCATCATTCTCTATTCTGCACGAAACAGTACACTTTTATTTCCTTTAGATCTGACTTGATTTGTAACAAGCGATTCTTTTAAGCCTGGAGTACACGTTCTCGCTTTCAAGTTCCCGGCGGAGGTTCCATGTGAACTGTACAGTTGTCAACCTTTGCTTACACTTGCTCATCCGAGATGCGAAACTCTTACTTTTGCAGATATTTTAAAACGCTTTGTCGCTGGCGCTGGTTGCACTGTATCAAGCATGTCGAGGGTATGCGTGACATGGTTTTTAAGATCGAGTGACAATTGCACACACAGTCAGGGTGAATGCGGGAATACATAATAGAAACTGCCAACGCGTTTGATTTTGTAGTTGTGTGGTTGATTGCCGCCTTAACTTTTCATATCTTTTCTTTTGATGGGTGGTTTTGTCCGATACTGGGGAGAAAAAGGCTTTTAAGCTGGCTCATCTTAAAAATGTAGAAAGCGTGCGTTGGATGACAAAGTGAGACTAAATTACTTCCTGCTGAGACAGATATTGCACAATAAGTCATAATTTATGCGTCGTACTCTTTTGGGCACTGTACTCTATTCGGCATTTTACAAACCCCCCTTCCCAAAATAATTAGCAATAAAAGTCAACAATAATAGGCCATTTCCGAGTTGTCTTGTACCTGTTTTTCAAAGCAAGTCTTGGTGCTCAGCCTTTCATTTTCAAATGAGTCTTCATTCACATGCAAATAAAACTCATTTTCATATGAAAGGATGCCACCAGGCCTTGCTTTGAAAAAGAGCCACAAGACAACTTGGAAATGGCCGATTATTATGAAGAAATTGTTGTCAATAGAAAGTTTGCCCTGTGACAGGTTTTAAAATGTGCGCAGTTTCTAAACCAAAAAGAGTTGAAGCCAAAACCAATCATGAGCTGATGCCTGAATGGGTTTTCCCAGATTTGGTTCTAATTAGCACATTGGGATGTTTACCTCCCTTGTGATTGGCCAGAACAATAATATTTCTTCAGTTTGGGTCTTAAGAAATTCTACTGAAAGCTGCATGAGGCTTTTAGACAGCATGTTTTGGTTTTTGGGACAACAGAACTGCAGGAGGGAAAAACACACCCTGTTTTTTGGTTTATGTTAGGTGGTCAAGTACATGAACATGGCAGGAACTGGGAGGCATTTTATTAACCTACATGTAATTTAAAGATACACAGAACAATGTCTTAATTTTATGCCAAGTGGAAAAATTCAATTCTATACACAAAAATTAATTTATTTTATTGTTTCACCACAAATAAGTAAGTGGGCCCTTACAGTATATTGATTGTGATTTCTTTCGTTGAGTTTCCATTTATGCAAAATTAACAATAGAAGATTTCAAGCAACATGAGCAACAGTAGAAGAGGGGGGGCTCATATCTGAGGCGGGTAAATATTTGGGTATTTTAAGTAAAACAAATTTGTTTTTTTTTTTACATCAAAGCACAAGTGTCTTGTCTCTGAATAGAAACAATCCTTACTTCACAATCATCACAACACAATAACAGCCATTGACAGTATGCATTTTAAACTCATCAATGTTATGTCAGAATTTTTTATTTTTTGAGGGGTGAAGGGGATGGCAGATGTTGTCATTTCCACTTTCAATTAAAATTTGGCTTGGAGTCTGGTAGAGAACTGCAAGTATTTGATCAGTAGGAAATTGAAAGAACAGCATGGACAGGATGTACGGAATGACGGGATGTACACTTTATGTGCACAGTACAGAAGGCAGGGGGATAGGTTAGCCAGATTATTTTAAGCTATAGTATCCCTGCCAACTCTCATGCATTATGCGTGAGTCTCACGCCTGTGGATCAAAGACATCGATCTCATGCATCGAGGGCAATTTCTCACGCCTGACTCACAATTCCGGACTACTTGTTCATCAACCATTAATGTGAAAAATTGAATTCAATTTCCACCCAAAATAGTCTAGTGAACGGCGCTAAATGTCACGTTTGAGTCCTAAATAACAAGCAAATGAGATTGCGGGTGAGATTTTGAGCTTCGCACAGCAGCACTTGGCAACCTTTGGAAATCATCGGGAACATCTTCGGAGATTGTCGGCAATGTTCGGAAGTCGTCGGGACATCTTCGGACGTCGTCGGAAATTTTCGGAAATTCAGGTATTATGGATAAGAAATTTCTCTCACGCACATTTGACTTGGGAAAAGTTGGCAGGTATACTATAGGGAGGAAGACCAAATGTGTTGCAGAAAATTAAAGTAAAATGCCCCACATGTTGACATATAACACTTCTGACTGCAAAGTCCCTGGATAAGCTTACTTCAAGAAGTGAAGATAAGCTTCAAACATTTATGTACATTAATAAGCTACACAAGCTAACATGTAGGTTATTTGTGGTTTCATCAAAATCAGGAAATGTATAAATAGAAAGGAAGCTTCTGCCGAGGAAAGTGACAGCATTGGCGTTTACCAGCCAAGTTCACATAAACACTACCATTTTCGTTCAACCCTGAAGCGTGACGATTTTTTCGTGTATGTTTACTTTTTAAACTTAATGGTTTTGTCTGGTTACGTGTCACTTTAGACCAATGAAACCTTGTCGGTTATGTCGCGAAACTGACAAGGTTCTTGGCGCCATTCGAACATGTTTTGTTCACGTGCTCTGAGACTTTTCAGGTTTTGCCGCACAAAAGTCTTTAATCTTTTGGAGTGAAGGAGCTGAGAAAAGTTAACAAGTTTGGAAGGAGTTACCGTCCAGGAGTCGCTTTAAATCAAGATTTAAAATGCTCCATCATTGACAGAATATTTTTTAATATCTGTGAGGGTCTGAGTGAAGGGGGTGAACAAGTTACAGGTTATATTCCGCGGAGCTTTACACAATTTGCGAACAAGTTGCGTGACCGTAAACACCGCAAAACTCTGTATGGCACAGATAGTGCGACGAAATGCAAAAATTAGCAAAGCTTAAAGAGGCCTGACATCTGAAAAATTACAGGAAGATGACCTTGAACTCATCGAAGTATTGAAAGTCCACTACTGATCTATCTCCCTTTCCCAAATCACCGAGGAGTTAGTGCAGTTTGGATCAATGTTAGGGGTTTCGCAGACCATAAAGTTTCAATGCACGTGAACAAAAACATGCTCCTGTGCACGGAAAACCTGAAAAGTTTCAGAGCACGTGAACAAAACATGTTCGAATGGCGCCAAGAACCTTGTCAGTACATAGTACACACGAGTGACCACGAGTGACCACGAGTGACCACGAATGACCACGAGTGACCACGAGTAGACCACGAGTGACCACGAGTGACCACGAGTGACTATGAGTGACCACGAGTGAGATTGCATCAAAATATTTTGCTGATGTCTTGATGGCGTCATCATTACATCATTTTATCAAATAATCACTATTTCATCGCAAACTGACCGTTTCTTGAGACCTTAATACTTGGATTCGACATTTCTGCCATTTCTGACTGAATGGGGGATGGAGGGGCTAGGGGACGGACAGGGAGGGGGGATGGAGGGTACAACTTCCTGCCACCCGCACCCTTTAATCTCGGTTCCCGCTACTTTTCTTAACTTTTTCTCCCCGCCCTTTTTTCCACCTCCCGTACACCTCCCTCCCTCTTTTCTACCCAGAGTCCCAAATGACTCGTGGTCATTCGTGGTCACTCGTGGTCACTCGTGGTCACTCGTGTGTACTTTTAGACACGATCGTCAGTTTCGCGACATAACCGACAAGGTTTCATTGGTCTAAAGTGACACGTAACCAGACAAAACCGTTAAGTTTAAGGTGATTCCCTTCAATTGCATTACGCATCCTTTCTGCGCATCATTTGTTGCGTCATTAGTGCGCGCACGAGCGCACGCACCTTCAGAACTTTATAGGTTTTCTATGAAAGCTGAGCTGTTCAGAGAAATAAATGGTCGTTTTCTCCTAAACGAGCTCGGTGACCCCCATTTTTTAATACATAAATTCAAATGGCATATGGCCAGGGCTCGAGACTAACGGTAGCCAACTAGTCACAGACTAGTAGAAATTCAGTTTTGGCTAGTAGGTTTTGCACTTTCACTAGCCATTTTGGCTTGTGAAAATTTCAAAGCACTAAAGCACCGGATGGAAACCAAACTAAATATTGCTTCTGATGATCGGATCCCAGAAGCAAATTGAGTGAGCAGAAACTAAAACTTATTCCGTAAAAGGATATAATAAATTATGATGTTCGTATGATACTTGTTTTGTCCTCTCAACGTTTTTCCCTACTAATTCTTGTCTCAGTTGTCAACGTTTTCTCTTTCATTACTACGATCGAACGAAATTAGCCGTCTTCAGAACGTTTCACCCTACATTTCCTTGAAAGGTCCATTATTGCATTCATATATTTGTCAACACGTTAGTACGTTCACACAATTCTTTAGTCTTCTCTTATCGACTTTTTCCCATTAATTGCTACGTATCGATACTACTACTCTACGGAAGTTCAAGTAGACAATAGTTTCTCTTCCCAGCGTTTGTCTCCACGTAACGTCTTCACAACATTTCTCCTTGGTTAAAGTAGGTTCGTCGATTTATTAGTCTAGCCTTCTCAACATTTCTTCGTACATGTACGTCAGAACGTTCGCACGACATTGTTCTGGTCTTCCTAAGGTTTTCAGTGTGTTAGTACATTCGTGCACTAAGTCTACAGTACTAAGCGTTTCTCTGTTAGTATGTTCATATGGTATTAGTCTTGTCTTCTCAACGTTTATCCGCATGTTAATGCGATTTTAGTTGTCTCATTTACGTTTCTCCGTAATTTATTGTCCCACTGTAATAGTTCAGTTTGTCTGTTAGGCGTTCTTACAGAATAAGTTTTGTCTAATAACGTTTCTCCGTAAGTTAGTAGTTGCGTATTTTATTAGTCTCTGTATCTTGGTACGTTGGCAGTGTTTCTCCTTACTGTAGTGCATTTGCAACCAAAGTGTTTGATATGACTTCTCCACGTTTCTCTGTACCTTAGTAAGTTCGAACCTTATTAGTTTTGACTGCTCAACGTTTCTCCGCACTTAAATACGCTTATGATTTACTAGTCTTCTCTTGTAGACGTATTTCCGTACGTGAATTGAGTGCTGTACCAGTCTCAGTGTATTTTTGACGTTTCTCCGTACCTTAACAACGTTCGTACAATGTTAGTCTTGTCTTCCCAACTTTTCTTCCTACGACGACATGCTCGTATAAAGTCAACTGTTCGAGATATTCTTCATGATCTGACCGAAACGGAAAAGCGAGGCGTGAACTACATCGCGTCTGGGAATTTGCCCTGTAGGCACATAATACTTTGTATTCGTGTGAGGATCTTTAACCGTTGGAAAGAATAGTCAACATTCCAGTTCTTCACTCGTACGACTACAGAGAGGCATGTTTACAGTACTTAACTCGGGTAAAAGTTAGACATATTGAACACAGTATGAGATTATGCAAAAAAAGTCTGGCTAGTGAAAATTTATTTTGGCTAGTGAAATCAAACCTCTCACTAGCCACTAGGCTACTACGCTGAAAAGTTAGTCACGAGCTCTGATATGGTCTAGTACAATATATCGCCATTTTGAGAAAAGTTAAAAATTCTGCTTTGAGATATTTTTATTTAAATGCCGAAAAGAACACATCTTTAGGTGCAGCAGGGTATGTACGCTCGCCGCAATTTTTTAAATTTATAGTTCATAATCTTGATTCCTGTTCAACTAAAATAGTATACAATACAAGATAATTGTCTGTTTTGTTGAACTGCTCCAATATTTCAATACAAGCAATGACTTTTCAAAGCAATTATAGTTCTCATTTCTGATTACTAGGGTTTCTCAGGAAAACCTTGCGGATCGTATAGTTGCTATTAATGGCTATCCATTTTGTGAAAAAACAAGCACGGTGACCCCTATTTTTTATTGCATTTTTGAAAGGTTCTAAACGTAATTACCAAGTGGACCAAGTTTTAGAAAATTTTAAATATTCCTTCTATTTCGATGGAATCATCTTAAAACAGGACGTACCTAATCGATATTTTCGATACTCGATAAAAGTCGATGGTAATCGATCGTAATCGATACTAATCAATCGATTCATATTGGAAATCGATAGAAATCGATCGCTCGCTTTCTTGTGATTATCGATTTTGATCGATTTTTGTAATTGGCTATCTATTTTATCGATTTGTTCAACAATTGTCGAAAAAAATGGACGAAGTATATTCACTTTCGTAAAGTGTTCAGTATCAGCGTCTGGTTGATCCTCCCTAGAATGAATCACAACTGACTAGAACTAATAAACAGCAGCCCACACATATCCAGTTAACAACCCCTTAACACTTTATTGAAGATTGACTACAGGATTTTAAATTTTGCTAGAACATAAGAGGCCTACAAATCTAAACAAGCCCTCCGCGTTACAAGCCCTCCGCGTTACAAGCCCTCCGCGTTACAAGCCCTCCGCGTTATGCCGTCATGCGTGTCTCCCGACATTAGCGCTTGAAATTCTTCGAGAACGGGCGACAATTTGTCAATTTCTGCAGCTTTCTGTCACTTTTAATTTAGGCAGAGACTCTGGATATTTTTACTACGATTCTCGAATACAAAGGCGCGTAAAATTTCCTTCACTTTGTACATTAGTTGGCGATATTTAATTCTCGTGAGTATGCCACAGACGGATGAGCACAGAGTACAGCGCCATAGGACTGCTGGGCTGGAATATTGCCTGTCAGTGATCCTGGAGAAAGAAAATTAGAAAATTTGCCTTCCATCTGAATTAGAGAAAGAACTTACATCGTTTTTAATCTTCAAAGTCGATTCGAAGGTAAGCTCAAGGGTAAGTTTTGACACCCCCCTCAGGAACAGCTTTCATCATTTTTCAGAGGAGATCGAATTGAATTTAAAGTATGGCTCACGTTTTTTTTATCAACTTTCATCGATGTGACAAAAAAAATTTGTGATTTTCGATTTCAATCGATTAAATTGACTAATCAATCGAAAAATATCGAGTACTATCGAGTATTATCGATTAATCGATTAGCTTTGCGATGATCGATTCCCATCGATTAGTTACGTCCCGCTTAAAACGTAAACATACGTGAAAAAATCGTCACGCTTCAGGGTTGAACGTTCCCTGCTAGCAGAGGCCCCTTTTCCTTTGTATTCGCTGGGTTGACGGACGGGACGAAAAGGGACCTCTGCCATGGGTCGAAACTCCGTTTGATCCAACCGCCGTCCATGGTCGTGGACGGCGGTTTCCGAAACGCATGCTCCCTGTATTGTTTGCTGACCGTGACTTGAGCCCACTGTATCTCGCGCATTCCTTTACAGTTATTCCGCTTTCATTTAGTGAGCCCGCATAGTAACATGCCGTCGTGGAAAGAGAACTAAACTCGTGAAGAGTTACAACGTTTACTTTCTCTCGTTTTTGTTAACATGGACGACGGAAAGATAAACAATCGAAAGAAGAAGCTCCAAGAAACACTCGACAAGTTAAGCAATGGAATTTAGAGCGAAGAAAACATCTGTCAAGGCGAAGGACAACCTTCCACCTCCAAATCCCTCCAAAGATTTTTCGAGCTGCGTACTTTTTGTGAAATGCTCCAGCACTCCTACGAGTCTACGGTAGAGTAAATTACACATTTGTAAATTTGTATCGAAATCGCTTTTTAATTGAGGGATTCTTCATATTCCTTACAGTTTTCGTAAAAGTTTTGAAAAGCGTGCACAGTTCGCATCACCAAATGCTCTTCAAAATAACTTGCACATCGAGCGAAATCGCTTGCGCGTAGCTTCCCTCGAAGAAAGAATTGAACGCGTTTGGTCTTCAGAAACAAGTAAAGGCGTGTTTTAATAAATGTATTATTTATAAAAGCTTACTGTCTCTTCTCCTGTGTACCTTCATTCATAAAATTTCGAAAAGTAGTAATCTGACCTAAACAGACACAAATGCTCTGTTGTGGTTTGATTTCACGCGCGAGACAGCATGAGAAATCTCTGGCGGAAATTTTCAAAATTTTGACTTTGAGATTGTATTTTTGGCTAATTCTTATTCGACAACTGGTGTATTTTATTTAAAAGTAAGAAATTTTAACTATTCTAGATCAAGTGAGTGTTGTTTTTTCGAACCTATAAATTGTCCTTTCGTACTGCACAGGGGTTGTTTATTACCAACTGCCAATTTAGTGAAGCGACCATAAAACACGCAGCCTTCAATGGCATGGGTTAAATTCTCTTTGATTCCTGGAGTTGTGGTCATGTTAAAAAAGCTTCCTTGTCCAGATAACTTGAAATTAATACCGTAGATTAGACAACAACTATCTATAGACGAACTGTCTACTTTTTTTAGGGTTTTGGTGAACTCGCCATTCACGACAACAAAACTGTGCAGGTGTTTTTTGGCGCGCTGGTTGAGAAAGGTGGGAGTCGTCAGCTGATCATGTGCTAAAAGCATCGGTGACGTTTCGGTCGCTAAGTAACCGTGGCGCATGCTCAACACAGTTCATTTCGACCCATGGCAGAGGTCCCTTTTCGTGCCACCCGTCAGCTCAGCGAATACAAAGGAAAAGGGGCCTCTGCTAGCAGGGAAGGTTGAACGAAAATGGTAGTAATGAGGACACGCTGAGATTCAGCAACGAATCTGAAATTGCCGTTGGCTGAAACACCACAGGCTTACCATCCTCTGTTTGTGTGGTGGGCTGTGCATTTATAATGGCTGTGTCGGTTTATCAAATTAGCAAAACTAAAGCCGAAATTTAGGAGTTTTAAAACTGAGGAAAATGAAAAAAAAACTCATAAAATTGCTGCCATGGTGTTTTGATTTGTGTTTCTGCGTTTATTTTGACGATTTAAGGCTCGCGAAAGCGATGTTTTCAAAATAACGGTCAGACTCGCTCAAAAGTAGAGAAAGAGAACAAGGCATGCAACTAGGTGACCCGCAAATTACACTACCCAGTTGAACATTTCGCCAAAAAAGTCGTATTTGCCCGATTCACTCTCACAAAAAAATCTTAGCCCTCGAAAGAATAGTCTTCGAACAAAATTTTGGCCAAATTTGAGTTAGATTCAGATCGCGGATAGACCTTTAGAATCGAGCCTAGACTTTTGAATACGACCGTCAATTTGGTTTCTCCCTATGATCTGCAAGAAATCCGAACTCAAAGGAATTCGAAGAATGCATTTTTCCGTTAAAATTTGAATTCGCGGGCGACAAACTGCCGTCCCTGGCCTCCCCACGCGAAACTTTTAGTCCGTGACAAAATCTTCTCTGTGGTCACCCAAGTGGCGAGTTTGACCGACAAAGGAACCCAGTTGAAAGACACGCGATTTTATAAATTCCCCCTGCACGTAGACTGAGGGTAGCTGGGCGCAAAAATTCAAAACAAAACAAAATCAGGGAAAAGGCTGAAACCTACAAATGATTAGAACTGACAACACCGGAGAGGCCGTTTTTTAAAAAAATCAAAAACTGAATACAATTATTCTGCTCTCGATTCTGCTCCCAGACGCGCTCCTTGCCGTGTCTGTTTGATTATTTATCTCTTTTCAGTAAAATACCGTTTATAGTTATTCTTTGTTTATGCATAAACTCTGAATTAGAAAACAAAATAACAATTTCAGAGTGTTTGTTAATCGGCGGTGAAACTGAGAATTTATCGTGGACGCAAAAGCCACCGACTCGTTTCGTGATCGAAACCTTTCAGCTAATTACTCTTGCGGTTTGTTGCGGTTACGTCTCGAATCTGATTGGTCGCAGAACAATAAACATTCCAGACACTCGAAGCGACTGTACTCAAAGTGATACGAATCTTTTTATTAAAACCTGTCGATAACGATAACCTCGTGATCCTAAACATCATCGTTACTCTCATTACCTGCAAATCAATATTTTTGGTTAATTTTAATAAACAGAAACTCAATAATCCCAAAAACTCGGGAAAAACTGACAGATAAATATTCTTACCTTTCATCTTTCGCTCTCCACGTGCAATCCTCGTTTCTTTCCCGTACTGCGCAGACTCCAACTTAATTTTTTAGGTATTACCGCTGACCACTATTTCTCATTCCCCATTCCCCATTCCCCATTCCCCATTCCCCATTGTCCATTCCTCGTTTTAGTAACATCCGTTCATGTTATCAATACCAGCTGAAAGCCGTCAAATGAAAATTCCGAGACACGATGCGATAATTAACAAATAAAAAAGCCAAAACCGTGCTTTGTTCTGTGATAGAGCACGCAAGGAAGTGACGAAGGCACGAAAGAAGTGTAGGGTGAACACGAGCCGCAGGTGAGTGCTTCTCCCAACTTCTTGAGTGCTCTCGTCACTTCCTTGAGTGCTTTATCACAGAACAAAGTACGGTTTTGGCCTTTTTATTTGTTTCATAATATAGCTTTGCTCGCATTTGTAAAGAAACTGGCTTTTAATTGCAACAAATCAATTTTTTTTTTCATAGCTTGCAAGCGCGCGCAAGATTGGGTTTCAGCTTGCCAGCGCGCGCAGAATGGCGTCACGGGCTACTCCGTGCATCTGTACTCTGATAAAGCACGCTGTCTCAACCAATCAGACCGCGCGTTATATCGAAACTTTTATTATAAAACGGAATACGTACGGAATACATACTTCACTGTTGCTGTACCTCTCTGCTCCAGGTGAGAGACAGCTTGCGTCAAACCGAACGCCATTCTCAGGAGAGAAAGAAATGGTGACAATTCTCCTAGAACAACGAGAATTTATTAGAGCACCGCATTTTACTTCGGCAGACTTGTTCCCTGGCGATGGCGGTCGGATCGAAATTGTGAGCGAGTCTCGTAGACAATTTACTCCCGTTGACAGCTCTATTGTCAAAGGGCCAATCAGATTGCGAGATTCCCGCGGCCAAAATTTGGCCGCCGACACGAACTCTTGTGAGAGATTTATCAGGCCCTATTTTAGCGAGCGACCAAGGTAACAGAATATGAGAGCGATGCTAAAATTCGGCCTGATCGCAGGTTAGTGTTACAGAATAACTCGGACCAGCGTAAGATCCGACCGCCATTTTGAAAGAGGAGAAAGCCCTGGGGACGAGGTTGTGAAAAGAGGGGATGGGAACCTGAGAACAAGCTATTGTAAAAAACAGTATGGAATCTGTGAAAATGGCGCCGGCTTATCCGATGGCGCGTAGGGATGAAAGTGTTGTGAATGACTACCATGGCACCAAGATTCCTGACCCTTATGCCTGGCTGGAAGATCCGGACTCGGAAGAGACAAAGGCTTTTGTAGAACAACAAAACGCCATTACTATGCCTTATTTAGCTGAATGCAAGACCCGAGAAAACTTCAAGACCAGGTAAGCTTAAGCTGATAAGCTCAATTCTAAGCTTAATTTATTCAGGGCCGATTGCTTAAACCGAGTCTATGTTAGACACGGTTTAAGGCTAAGTCATCTCCATATGATGTCTAGCGATCAAAATTGTAACATTAAAACGTGGACGTCCCACAGACTTCAAAGGCCATGTCTATACAGAGTTACTTATCTAGGAAGATCGAAGGGCCTCTGCTCGCAGGGTAATACAGAGTCTAACATAATTTATATTGTTCTAATCGTTCCAGATTTTTCGAAAGCGTTGCCTAAACTTCGCTTTAATATGCAATCAGTGATGTTAAGTTTTGCTTTGTTGTAGGATAAACGTAAGCCTAAGTTATTGTGCAAAGGTTGCCCGTTGCGATGAGAGTGCAATTTTAGTCACAGGCAAATCCAAGCATAAGTTCAGAAAATTGATTCGATTGGGACAAAAAAGCTATCACTCGGATAAGGAAGCCTTTGTTTACTACAAGATCGCAAGAGGGCTCTTGTACAACAGGCTTGTCCTTAACAGCCGGCAGCCGGCAGAATTAACCGGCTACTTGGGTCGTTTGTGCCGGCTACTTTGTGATATATATATATATATTTTTTCAAGACAAATTATTTGTCCCTTTACTGGCGCAGATATATGAAGTGAAACTTATTTCCCATTGCAGTTTACTGACTTAAAAATAATCTGGTTGGCAGAGAGATACTTGATTATTAGTTCATTAAGTTGAGTTCTGGGAATTAGATGTACAGAAAACATGAGTTTATACAAATAAAATTGAAAAGTTACGATTACTTTTGGAACTGACATTATTGGAAATTTGTGCTCAGAATCAAGGAAATTCTGTTTCTGGGGACTTAAGAATTAAAATTCCTGGGGGGGATACCCCCAGACCCCCCTAGAAGGGATCGTCTTCGGCGCTTGATAATCACTATCTGGCTACTTATAAATTTTTGCCAGCTACTTGAAAAGTTGTGGACAACCCTGGTACAAGGTGTTCCTTAGGCTGTATTCTCTTGATACTTTTCTCGCTATTCTTAATTAGTCCGGTGTTCTAGAGGTTTTGAACCCCATCAGAATTGGACCCCCAGTCCAAATCCGCTAGTGAAAATGGACTCCCCGGTCCAAATCCACTAGTGAATATGGACGTGGGTCCACTTTCGCTAGCAGATTTGTACCCCCTTCGCGGATTTGGACCCCCTGTAAAAAACTTACACTACCAAATAACTTCAACAGAAAATCCGGCTATTTCTATATAAACCACCAAAACGAATCTTTTGCTCTTTAGTCTTGCCAGCAAACTATTTCTCTTGGGTTTTAGAACATGGTAATTGTAAGCAAAAGATTACTGTACTATAGGTAGAAATGTAAAAGCTAATTTATTGAAAAGCTGCTGCGTTTGAAACCAAAAATAATATGTATATTCCTTGTTCTAAAAACGTTCCGGGAGACTGAAGACCTTCTTCTCAAAACTTGCCGTTTCAAAAGGAAATTATTGCCTTATTGAAGGGGGCCCAAATCCGCGAGAGGGGGGTCCATATCTGCTAGCGGATTTAGACCGGGGGGTCCAAATCCGCTAGCGGATATGGATCGGGGGGTCCAAATCCGTGGGGGGTGGGGGTCAGAATCCACTGTGACACCGGTTTAGGAGTAACAGAATACATAGAGTAATTTTCAGTTCTCAAGAGAAGGTTGCAGCTTTTCCTTATCAAGTGCAATTGTTCTACCTCCCAACTCAAACACCTTTTTTGAATGGACAAGAATGTGTCACGTGGCTTGGGTCAAAACAGTCTAACTCCCTAGGGTGTACAAAACTCACTAACTCCCTAGGAAAACAACAACTTGATCTTCATTATTATATACTTCATACTATGTAAATTGGTATTTTATTAGTATTTTTCCATGTTTGGCACATTTGATCATATCCACATCCTAATTTGCACCTTATAAGTAATGAATTATTATTATTATTATTATTATTATTATTATTATTATTATTATTATTATTAGTACTTTCAGCTTGCACATGATCAGGCCATGCGCCTTGAAACTGCAGCAATTTTGTGTCCTGCCACGTCAAGAATATAATTTTTTCTCAGTCATGGCCACAAAATGCTTTCAAGTTGGAGGAAAAGAAGAAATTAATTGAATTGACAGGATAAAAGCTTGAAATCCACAAACAAAGCAACACAAAATGCTGTTAATACCTTGAAAGAGTTCTGTAAGGAACAAAAGTTACAACAAAGCTTTAAAGAACTAAACAAGATGGATCTCAACTCCTTGCTTACTTATTTAATTTGTTCTGTATTTTGAGTTGGGAGGTATAACAAAACACTTAATGACTGGCCCCACGGCAAACAGTGAGTTTTGTTTCCCCTCATTCCCGTTTGCCTCGGGAGAGGTTCTCAGAGAAACAAAACTCACTGTTTCCCTTGGGCCAGTCATGTATAAGTGCTTATTAACCAATAATTTTTTCCAAAAGAACACAGCTCTCTTAGCATATGCTGTAGTCAATCTCCAGGTATATCAGTGACGAGGAGATACGTGTGAAGGCCTTTGTTGCATGTAAAATTTGTGATTTGGGACCTTTTGGGAGTTAAAAACGTTCTGGTGAACTTATTTTGGGTAGAAGGATTTTGTACTGAGTGCAAATCTGTGTGATGAGGAAGGGCCGTATGAATGTAACATAATAATAATGATAATAATAGTAATAATAATTTATTAATTTGCTATAGCGCCTTTTAACATATGAATGATCAAAAGCGCTTTACATTCACAACATACTGGTTAAAATTTATAAAACGAATCTATGATAGATAAGACCGATAAATGAGAATAAAATGAAATATATTAAAACTTTGTTAAAGCTAACCTAAAAAGATGTGACATGTCTCTTAAAAGCGCCCAGCGATTCGATTTCATGGATATGTGCAGGAAGGCTGTTCCACAACGTAGGGGCGGGAGCGTAAAACAATCTACCACCTAAAGTTGCCAACATGCGCCCCATAGGATGTTCCAAAACAATAGTGTGTAACACTGTTGTGTAACACAGGATACTCAAGTTGGAAAAGCTACAGTTTGTTTGCAAAAGGAGCAAAAACAAAGGTTAAAAACAGGTTTTTAATAAAGAATATCAGTTACAATAAATCGGTTGGCTGACTTTGGTTTATTTTCACAACACTAGACAGTCTCATTTTCTTCCTAAAATAAAATTCTATGAACTCCAACTGATATACTTTTTCAGACATGATATTGGACAACCAACTTGCTGGGCAAGTGCTTTTTGCATGCCACTTGCCCAGGGACAAGTTTCATTAAGAATATTTGTCGGACCCTGCTTTGTTCAAGTTCCAATCGGACTGAAAATATGTGACAAATGTTCCTTCTACGATCAATTTCACTAAAAAAACTGTGATTAAATATTGCTTAAAATCATTTTAAGAAATTAAAAAAAAAGTAAAAAACTGACGATGTTTCAATGTTCTCAGACGCCATTATCAAGTCAAAAAGATAACATTTTAAGGTTCTGTAAGTACAAGATAAAACAATAGATAATTAAAAAGAACAGTAACATATAAAGGTATGTTACAAGTTAAACAAAGAGTTTAGCCCTGATGGAGTTACTCTGCATATTTAAATTAGGCTTGAGGTCTACGATCAATTTGTCCAGAATAAATGGTAACAGAAAGGGCTAGTTCAAGAAAAAATAGCAAAGAGCAGCCAAAAATGAACGTGAAGTTGACCGTAGAGCCTCAGATAGCGGTCGTGGGTTTTGTTCAAAACAGATAAACGAAGCGGACGCGTGTTTGCAATGACAACCAGCTACAACCTTCTGTTTATTGTGGTAGAATAACGTAGATCAAATTATGTGGTAAACCTTTGCGTTAGGGTAGAAACGTCATTGTGTAAACAACCACTGACACCCCAAATTTTTCAAGCGGCTGTTTCTCACATGAAGTGTTTTTGCTGATTCCCAAACTTTGGAGAGTTTATTCTCAGCGAATATGCGGCCAATTAACATCATTTGGAATTCGGCCAGCGGCTAAAATACACAGTAAACCTCTAAAGGGTGTCTGGGATTGACAATTTTCCGTTGAGTTTTAAAGATATGACTATTTTTTGTCAGTGATATGCTAAAACTGCTATCTTGAAATTTAAAAATTCATTAAAAATAAAGAAGGTTTAAAAAAAAATGCCAGACACCCTTTTATAGATCAACATCTGCAGAACAAATTCCAGTTAAAATATGGGTGTTGACGTAAACGCGTCATCAACAAACAATGGGCTGTTGTTGCTTTTAAAGTTCTTTTTCATCAAAACAAGTTCAATGCATAGAATCTACATTCATTTAGCCAGGGTTGGCTCAGTGAGAAATAATCTCACTGTCCACAAGCCAATAGCTTACCAACATTTTGAAATCTCCAACAAACGTGGTTCGTAAACAGACAAAAATGGCTTCCACTTGGTGATTGTTACATGATGGATGTACTTGTACAAAGTAGTTCCTCTGGTCATTAAATATGCTTAGGCCCAGTTCAAACGTCGCATTTCACATGTGCCGAATTTAATTCCTATTTTGGTCAACTAAAATAATTAAAAACGGTATTTGATTCAGATGTTGAATTTAATGATGCCGAATTTAACTCAGTTCGCCGTCAATATTCCCAGTTTCCTCTCGGACAGCTTGTTATCCAATATGGAAGACAACAACTTCGTTGGTGAAGTCAACGTAAACTCTGTTGGTTTTATTCAACGTATGATTCGTAACAACAGAAGACGCAGGACTGGTTAATGATGCAATCAACCGTCAACTACTTAATTGCTAGATGAAGACATGTACTGAGCATTTGTTCAATCTCTTCTCATCACTTCATTGAAGCACAACTCACAATATACATGTACCACATATTTTTCCTCTTTCCACCCATGAGTGTCCTCGACGTTTGAATCAAATGTTGAACCTAAATCAAATCTTCGTCTGTTTCAGTCGCAGATTCGGCGAAAGTCGTATTTAATTCGAAACTGTCAAATTTAATAGATTCAAACATCGCATTTCACATGCATTTAATTCTTGAATTAAATTCGGCACATATGAAATGCGACGTTTGAACCAGTCCTTAGTCTTCCACCAAGCCGCGAATGGCAGCAAGATGGCTATTTCCTGCTGCTTTCACTGTACAATTTTCGACACTTCGCTTGCTAACTACAGGAATTTAGGAATATGTATCAATAAAACTGCATTTCAACTTTTGAAGTGTGTTCATTTTTTTATTGTGGAGTTAAGGTCTGTTTTAGGGGATTTTTCATTGAAGAAATGGATGATGGTCTGTATCACGATCGTTCACTGAGTTCAGAGCCTGAGGTGTCTGAAGAATCTGTGCAAAAATACCTTGAAAATGAACTGTAGAGAAACTCAACACAGATACAGTAGATGAATAGTTTAAACTACTGGGAACCTTCTTAGAGAATAAACTAAGGAACAATATCAAACGTGATTAAAAATTAAAGTTGTATATTTTGTTATTCCTGGGGGGAGGAGGGGGGAGCCTAATTTTTTTTATGGAGGAGACTGGGCGAGTGAAAACTGATCTGGGTGAGTGCAAATTGAAGGTCACTCACCCAGATGGCGAGTGCTCCAAAATTTTAGTTTCCAACCCTGTTTAGCTTTCAGAAAATGTATACTTTATTGGGGTCAGTGCTAATAGTTTGTGCACAATTTCAGTTAGAACGCAAACACCAAATTCTCTTCTTTCATACCTTAAATGCCCTTTCAAAATGACATATGGTGGTGCTTACACTTTACTAATACCTCTTTTCACTTCAAAGTTATGTGGATACATGTATAAATCACAAAATGGAATGGAATATTTCTGGAAATTTGGTTTAAAACAACTGAAACTTTGCGTGGTTACTTTACCATCACACAGACATGTTTTCCTGGTTGTGTACATCAAGGCCTATCTGACCCCTTAGCAGTGCAACAAAATACTCACAGATGTAAGAGTTTTGTTTGATCAGCTAATTCAGAATATGTTTTGGTTTTTCAAAAACATATTAAACATTACTGAGCATGAAATCATTGATAAAAAACACAAGTTATTCCTTCAATCAGCAGGAACAGACAGTGCATCACAGTGCACAAATATTTTTGTAATCTAATGCTATACTTCACTTTTATTTTGCTGCAACATATTAAATATTACCAAACGTGAATTCATTGATAAAAGATACAAGTTGTTACACCCTTCTCCTAGGTTACAAGCAGTCTCTCTTTCCACTCAGGGATAGTTGAGCGAAACGAACAAGTCAGCAAGCATTAATTGTTACATGACACGCGTGTCAAGCCGAGTGTATACGTACACTCATGTATCAACGTGGCAGGTGATTTGTGGCTCGCGTTGTGCAACATATTCGCACTCGCTCGCTTGTTCCTTTCGCTCAACTATCCCTGAGCGGAAAGAGACTGCTCATAGTCTACTCTACTCCAGCCAGCCTGAACCCTTGGAGACCATTAAGTTATATGATACATGTGAACCTGAAAATAACAATTAAGAGAAAATATCTGCGACATACACGTAGCCCAGTGGGAACCAGCCCTAGAAAAGGTTTGAGGTACGTGTAACAGGGGCTTGAGATAACAAAGACGGTGTCAAATTTCATTCTTCAAACTTTCAATCTTTTCTAAAATAATTATACAATGTCTTTAGACTGTATCTAAAATGAAACTAAATTGACATAATATTCATCTTCCTTGCATTTATGGGCAGCAAAGGATTTTTTCATTTTGATATTTAATACCACTCTGCTATCAGCTGTCATAAAAGTAAAGGAAACAAGAATGCCACATTAAAATACCTTATGAGTTGTCTGACAGTTTGAAAACAAAGCATCTCTTGATTTAACTTACCAAATTTATTGATGGGAATGACTAACAAAGCAAATGAGGCCGGTTGGGGTGCCTGGAATAATGCCCCAAATGACTTCTGATGAACTGCTAAATTCTTCTTCCAGTTTTCCTTGTATTTGTTTGTAAATCAAAGGGAGAATTTGACATTAGATCAAGAGTCACTTAGGGCCTTATTCCACGCACCCATTCAATTTCTGTTTGGGTTGACCTAAATAATGCAGTTCAACAGTTGATTCAGACATCGACCTTAACCAGTCAAACTTAATTCTGGAAAACAGCAGTAAACAATGATCAATTGTGCTATATCTGGTCTCAAAAAGCACAGAAAAACAAAACGAAGAAAACAAAATCTTTTATTGTAATAGTAGTAGTATTTAGATATTAGTTTACCGTGTTCATCAGATTTGGCTCAGAATACAGTTTCTAATGTTTTTTGTTTTATACTGTTATTTTCAGAAAAGCTATCCATAAAAAATCTTAAACAAGCAAAACCAATTCGCTGTTCATTCAATCTGTTATATTAAAGCAATGATTCTTGTCTACAGAGCATTTACAATTTGCGTGGCCCAGTTCTCTAATTTTAAGCAGATGCAAGAATGTTCAATGCATGACTGGTCACAGTTTATAATGGATGACTAGTCATGCTTATTGGTTTTAAGCCAATCACTAAGTAAAGTAACGCTTTTTTATTCAGAAATACACTAATGTAATTTATGCATAAGGTTCAGCACATGTTAAAGTTCGATGTATGAATCAAAGTGGATCTTTTGCCTTGGCTAAGCTCAGTTGAAAGAACAGTAGATTCGACCCAAATACAAATCTGTCGATCTTAACTCGTCTGATTCATTCGTGGCTACGCGGCTTGTAAAAGCCAGACAAGGGTACACTCACTGTTTTGTAAAATTCATTCTCGCTACCCTGCATGTACATTAAGCATTAACCCTTTCCCATCAGCATTTTTCCTTAGAAAAACACAGTTTTTACCACTAAAGCGGTTTTTAAGGTGTTTTGGTACAGTTTCTTTGAGACCATACCTCACTTTTAAAATCGGCTCTTAGACAGTCTTCATCTTTTCGGATCAACGTGAAATTTGCAATACTTGTTGGTTTTGGATTGAACTTTAGCTTTTTATGTTTCCATGGTAGCGATAAACAAAAATCCTGAAAAAACAGTAAAATTGAAATTTTGCGCGATCCAGATTTCACTTTGAAAAGCAAATACGAACATCTTAAACTGTGGTGTATGGCAAACAAAATACACAAGAACAAAAAAATTCTGTAAGTTTTGAAGTAAATTAATCGCAAAAAACATTTCAAGGTTAGTTTTTGAATAGTAAAAGTAAATGCACCGAAAAATAATCAATGCTTTGATGAAATGGCTAGAAAATACTGCCAAAATGTGTGTAATACTTACTATTTTACACCTAGAAAGTTTTGTTAAAACTGGTGTTCACAATCTCAAGAGCAAATTGTTTTTCTACGAACATTCGCGTAATAATTTTTTGGTGATTTGTGAACTTGAGCGCTTTTGCGAAAATCTTGAGAACGGCTTGATGTATTTGTTTAAAACATTAAACACACGTGCTTGACGATGTGACCAATTTTAATGTTGAGTCTTATTAACATTGATTAACTGGAACACTTTTAGATTTAACGCTAAAGAGGATGTATGAACCGACGGAAAAGCTTGCGTTACAAATTCACAGTTGGCAAGTAAATGCTAATATATTCAAAGTAATGCGTACTTCATTGCTTCGTCATTTTTATCTGGTTTCTATGTTCTTTGTTGCACTGTAGATAACAACGAAAAGTAAAAATCACGGAGGAATGCTTTGCGCATTACTTTGAATATATTGGCATTTGTTTGCCAAATGTGAATATGTAACGCAAGCTTTTCTGTCAGTTCATACATCCTCTTTAACGCTAAATCTAAAAGTGTTCCAGTGAATCAATATTAGTAAGACTCAATACTAAAACTGGTCACATCGTCAGGCACGCGTGTTTTATTGTTTTAAAACAAATCCATCGAGCTGTTCTTAAGATTTTTGCAAAAGCACTCATGTTCACAAATTACCACAACATTATTACGCCAATGATCTTAGAAAAACAATCCGTTCTCGAGATCGCGAACACCAGTTTTAACAAAGCTTTCTAGGTGTAAAATAGTAAGTAAAACACACATTTTGACAGTATTTTCTAGCCATTTCATCAAGGCATTGATTATTTTTCGGTGCATGTACTATTTTAATAATAATTACTATTCAAAAACTAAGCTTGAAAATGTTTTTTGTGATTTACTTCAAAACAAACATACAGAATTTTTTTGTTCTTGTATATTTTGTTTGCCATACACCACAGTTTAAGATGTTGGTATTTGCTTTTCAAAGTGAAATCTGGTTCGCGCAAAATTTCAATTTTACTGCAGTTTTTTCAGGATGTTTGTTTATCGCTGTCATGGAAATAAAGATTTTTACAAAATGTAAACCACACTAAAAGTTCAATCCAAAACCAACAAGTATTGCAAATTTCACGTTGATCCGACAAGATGAAGACTGTCTAAGAGCCGATTTTAAAAGTGAGGTATGGTCCCAAAAAAACTGTATCGAAACACCTTAAGTGCCATGTTGGCAAATGCCACTAAACTGCTACATAAGCGTTTTCTTACAATTTAGCTTAGATTTGGAGCCATGCAGCTTCTGCTGTAAATTGTACAATATTTTGCTTTCACGCATGCGCGTAAGCCAAAATTTGTACTTGGTTTTTTGTTTTTTGCTGATTTATTTCCAATTCTTTTCTCACTTCTTTTACTTTCCTTTTTCTCTTTATCTTTTACTCTTTATCCCCTTTCTATCCACTGGAAAAGTTTTGGCCTCAGCCCTTCTAAAAACCTGGAAATGGAACATTAATTAACAAAGTGACTTGGCCTATTTTACCACCAACTTTGCACCCAAAATTGGACATGTTTTTTCTGATAATTATGCTGTACCGTATTTTCGCGATTAAACGCCGGGGGCATTTATTTAAAACTCGGCCACGTAGACCTGGCGTTTATTCGAACCCGGCGTTTGTTCGGGGCCCGGCGTTTATTTATGAACTGCATTTTTCAGCCATCCATTTTTTTATGTCAGTACTAGAGGTTCATTGAACCAAGAACCAAATTTCAAAAAACGTTAAAAAATGTGAAACAATGTCATCAACTTTGTCTCATCTAATTGAATCTAGTAAGTCATTTATCAAACAACAACAACAAAACACCACTGACAGGAACAGTAATCGAACTGTTCTCAACGTTACGTTTCTCCGTGAAACGCGGAGGAAGTTTAGTAACTGCTCGACAGCAGACCTACTGTGCAAGCAATTAAGAACAAGGTGGTTTAGGACAAAGTTCCTGCTCCAACAGTTCTGAGAAAGGCAAAACTATGGAATGATTCAAGGAACTGCGGAGAGACCCTCGAGATGATACTTGCTTGATTTACAAGCCCGTGGAAAATTTACCATGATTTAAAAGAGATTGACACGATACCTGATGCGTGGTTTGTTTCATCTGTTTTGGTTAGAAGTACTTTTGTGAAAGGTAGTTTGGTTTGAATATCAGTGTATAAATTCAAATATAATGGTAGAAAGAGAACTAGTATGCAGTTAAGACACACAATCCTGATTTAGTATTCCCATCTAGAATAAACGCCGGCACCCCGAATAAACGCTGCAGGTGTTTATTTTAAACTCGGCTCTGTGGACCCGGTATTTGTTTGAACCTGGCATTTGTTTGGGGTCGGGCGTTTAATCAAGAAAATACGGTAGCTCTGCCAGAATTTGGTCCTTGGTCCTTGGTCATTTGGATCTGTCCTTGCTGTGTTAGCTGCTAATCAAAACAATCTGGTGACGTCAAAAATGATAACGTCACAAATGGCTCAATGGTTCCCGACTTCAACGTCGGGAAATACAACTCTTGACGGGAAAGAGTTAATTAAGTTTACAACCATATCTTTTTCAAAAAATTGCGAATGTTTAATATCCACTCCGGATTCCAAATTCTGGATCCTGGGCTTAGGTAAACCCTTTGGGCATTTTTGCAGACTGCCCTTTGCTCCTCAATTTGTCACTGCCAGGTATTGATCATTTTTATTTTTTGAGAACTGTTTCAGGCTACCAAGCATCTATGCTGTCACTAAGTGGACGTGGTGTTAAATAAAACTTTATAAGAAAGTCTCATCTTTGATTGCCTGTTGATTGCCATTGATAGTCAACTGATATAGATTGCTATTGATTGTTGTTAGTTGCCATCGATTATTTGGTTCATTGATTGGATATGCTGCGTTTGACTCATAACATTTTATGTTCTACATGTACAGGCTAACAGAGCTCTGGGACTATCCAAAGTATGGCTGCCCATTTAAAAGAGGGTCAAAGTACTTTTACTTCCACAACTCTGGACTTCAGAACCAAAGGTACCTGCACATACATGCTGATGCACATACATATATTAATTTTATACTCAATAAATTTTTGTTTTTGTGACTCTAGAGGTATGACTTTGTTATTTAGAGGAAAGTCTTGTTTTTAGGCTGGTACTCAACATTACACTTCACCTTGTATTTGCAGCACAAAACCTTTATGTAAATGTTTTGAGCCTTAACGCAACATTGGAGACTGGCACCAGCTACATACATGCAATGTCGATTTTTAAAATTTAGATGTTCATCCTCATATATTTCACCAATCTAGCAGCACAAAATGCAGCATTTAACAGCGTATGACGAAATACTGTCTACAAAAATCCCTTAACAACAACGCTATTAATACTTCTAGTTAGGGTTCTCCCACCCTTAAATCCGAAAAATGAATGAGGAAGGCAACCTGGTTGTCACTGTAGGTCCTTTGACTATGCAACCCTTCAGTTATAAAGCTTATACTGTGGTTAGATGTAAATTAAACATACAATAATTTTTCGTCCACTAGTGTAATGTATTTTCAAGACTCGCTGGACAGTGAGGCTGAGGTATTTCTTGATCCTAACACACTGTCTGAAGATGGTACCATGGCACTGGTTGGAAGATCATTCACTGAAGATGGAGAGCTGTTTGCTTATTCCCTGTCACATAAAGGCTCTGACTGGGTTACTATCAAGGTATTGGTGTTGTGGTGCTTCATAACACATATTAATAATAATTGAAATGAAGATGTGACCATCGCAATAATTACATGCATAATAATTGTGATCGCAATTTTTAAGCAATTGCCAATCTGGCCCGGAAAAAAAATAGATTTTGGGGGCTTCAACTGGGTTTCGACCCTTGGCCTCTGCATTCACGTTACAGTGCTCTACCAACTGAGCTCTGATGACCCGTACATTGGGACTAATTTATTGAGTTCATGAGCTCATCTTAACTGGTGAAAAGAATGAAACATAGGATGAAATGATGTGAACTGTGGAAATACAAATGAAATGGAGATATGACCATCGCAGATTTTTGGGGCTTCAACCCGTGGTCTCTACGTTGGCACTGCAGTGCTCTACCAACCGAGCTATGAAGACCCATACATTGAGTCTTCAGTTTTTTTGGGCTTAATTCGCAATTGCTTAAATTGTCATCACAACTGCGATGGTGACATCGTCACATTTGTATTTCCGCAGTTCGCATCATTTCATTCTACAACATATGTTGTTTATAATAATTATAATCATGTTTAGGATACCAGGGGTCCCATTGGTTAATGGGGGAATAACCTGCTTTTTGCATTTAGAAGGGCTATTTATAGTATTTGACTATCATGATGTATGGTTGTTTTCTGTAATAGTTTTAAAATGATTATTTCCAGTTTCTGAAAGTTGATGGTAAAGTGCAGTTACCAGACTCACTGGAGGACGCGAAGTTTACTAGCATGGCTTGGACACATGACAATAAAGGATTGTTCTACAATGTAAGTTCATTAGAAGCTTGCCAATTAATTATTGTAATGTCACTCACTGAATAAGATGATCTACATAGGACTTAATTAAACAACTGAGGAAATTGATATCATTTTGATTTTTGGAAGAAGATCCAATACATGTGTGATGTTTAAGACTAAAAAAGGAGTGTAAATTTCCTTTCCACTCTAAGACAAGTGAAGTGTTAAAAGAAGGTGCCATCCCTTCAACAAACGTTCTAATAAAATACCACTTTTCAAGTCAGGAGATCGATTTGTGGAACAAGGTTTTGACTTTCTGTCTTTGGACAGCTGGTTTTGAAATTGTCAGCAAGTCAACCACATATGTACAGTACTGTATAAAGTCAACTGGATGAAGTATTGAATTATTTACCAGTAGCTCAGATGATTAGCTTCTCAGTCATGACAAATCTAATTATTACTGTACTAGTCTATATTTCATGGTCTACACTCTTATGGACCATATAAATGACATCATAAAATGTCCAAAACTCATGTGGCGAGTTGTTTCACTGCCAAGTTTTGAACACTTAAGCATCATTTCTATGGTCCGTAAAGGTGTAGACCGTGAAAACATAGAGTCAATTTGTTTTTGACAATGACGAAGGAAACTGCGAGCAAACAAGGCTTTCAACTTTTATGTTGTCGAGAAAATGCGCACTGAATGAAGAACATGTGACAATTTGGCATAGATTTGGCAGTGAGCGAAATTATGAATTTGTAACCAACACATACTTTAACAACTGCCTAGCTAAGTGGATGGTGGGTGCCTGGTGTATCCAGGGGCTTCCATGGCATTGTGGCCAGCGAGCTCCTGGATGGAATATCACCCTCATGTCTGGCAAATCCCCGCAACCCAGCCATGAGCCCCCATTCCAGGCCGAGGGACTTTCTGAGCTGACCGCAGGCTCAAATCAGAGAGAAGGCCTCATTGCTGAGGGACGTCATGGCCCTGACCTGCCCAAAAGTCCCGAGACATCCATACTAATGTGTCATAGATATATTACCTGCTAAGCAAGCTGGCGTGACACCTTCACATGCAGTGGTGTCAATTGGGGTACAAATGTATATCATTCTGGTATTTGGTATTACTGGATCATCTGCCCATGTTTTGATGAGGTAGTCTGGTAGTCCTCAACTTTCTGCCATAGAAGCTTCCCCAATATGGATGCTGTGGCCTGTAAAATGGCCAGGAACTCCAGCTGATGAGAGTAAAGACTGGGTACTGGAAGAGAAGGGGGGCTGCCATCTGAATAGAGGAAAAGCAGGCATGGATTGGATTCTCGGAGACAAAGTTAGCTTGCCAAGGCTTTTACCAGGGACCGCGCAGAGGGAGGGGCTGGGGGGGGGGGGGGGGGCTTTAGCACCCCCACTTTTGTGCAAAAATAAATACGTAAAATAAAATAAAACGAAAAATAAAAGATAAAGAAGCAAAAAAAACTACATTACTTTGTAAGGGACAAAAGTTACTGGCAAAGAAGACACACACGCAGATGAGTTAACAAACAGACATTGTCATAAAGAATTAGGGGCTGATTGCATAGCAAATTTCAGCCCGGGCTAAAATTTTGGTCCTCCCGGGCAAAATGTATCAAATTAGGTGAATGGAAAATGATGAACAAAGTCATCATGGTATGCAAGCTCATACTGGTAAATCCGGCAACCAGTGTAGCTGGTGAAAGATTGTTTTCGACTGCCAGGAGATTAAAAACATGGCTTCGTTCAACGTTGACCCAAGAACGATTTAACAACCTGTTGATTTTAAACAGTCATAAAGAAAGAACAGACAGACTTTCTTTCTTGACATTGCAAACGAATTTGCAGATCGCAGCAGTAACAGAAAGCAAAATTTTGGTATCTTCAAAGCATCTGATGTACAGTAAATATCAGCCACTTCCTTATTACTTTACCATTTTGTCATATTTTCTTTATACACTGTTGAGTTGACGGTAGCTCAGGCAAAATCATTGGATTTCAGGCTCATTTATAGTAATTAAATGTTAATTCAGTAGTACCACAGTCAAGGATATTTCAATTTAGTGATAGTGAATTTAAAGATCTGATACCAACAGCACTGAACATTTGGAAATAAAAATTTAATTTGCTATAAATGCATTTCCTGATATTTTAGAGGAATTAAAATCAAAATTCTCAAACATGCCCCCACCCCCCACCCCCAATTTGGCTCCCATGTTCATCTTAAGCCCCCTACTCAAAACCTTGCTGCATAAGGGCGATTTGGCGTTGCCAACGTTGATGAAACAACCTTGGCAGAAAATGTAATTTCTGACGGTTGAGTGACCTGGGAATGAATTAGTCAGAAATTAATATTCTGATGGCACGATTGAGAGGGTTGGGTGTTGTCATGTGATCTTCTGAACTATTTAAGCTTTTGGCGGGAGATATGTTGTCATTCTACGTCAGTCAGTCTTCTCCTGTTGAGTTCCTTTTTTCTTTCTAGTTTTATTTTTTGGAAGGATGTGTTAGGAGTACCTGTTCCTTGAGGTCCAGTGCCACTGCATTACCAATGGGAGATACGTTTCCACATTTTTTTTGGCCGCAAATAAGAAGTGGTTTTTTAGTGGTTTTTCATATCTGGTGTGGTACATTATTGTAACTTTTAATACCTTAGTACTATGACATGCAACTCTGTGTGTATTATGTCACAGGATTAACTACTAGCTATAGCTTGTGTAGTCATCAGATGACATATGACAGCATATTCCTTGATAAACTATTTCACTTTGAACACTCGTATTATTGTAGTCAGAATAAAGAGTCCATCTTTGAACATTTTCATGTGGATCCTGAAGCTGCTGGGGTTGATAAGAGAGTGTGCTTGTACGTATGTCACTCATTGAAATGTGGAGTTCTGGGTCAAACAGAGAGTTACCTGCGAATTCACCTCCTTGAAGGAAGCGGAAAAACCTAGACAGCAGCCAGCCCAGAGAATTACATGGTAGTCGTTGGATGGGCCCCGAGACCTCCAGATCACATGTAGGTTGACCAGTGTTTGGGCGAGTTTGAGCCCTGATAGCACTTGATACCTGGAAGGACATGCTGTAGCTGGAGGCAACCCACCAAGGGGTCTTGGAAGCCCTCTTTAATGTGAAGTGAGTGGGTGGCTGACAAATAAACCTTTATGGACAAGTGGTGAAGAGTGTCTGCGAAGTGAGAGCAGAAATGTACGTGACTGTAAAAGTGTTTCCTCGCTTGCTGGTAAAATAGAGCCAGTGAGAGAGGGGCGATTGTCTTGGATACAGAACTCCCAGAAGTGGGGTTGAGCTGAGGAGTAGAGGCTGCAAGAAGAAGTGGCACTTGTCTGTTAGAGGAGGTCCATGGAGAAGCTGCTATAGGTGAGATCTGGGTGGGAAGAGAATCTGCATGAGGTGCTAATTGGTGGAAACGCTGAAACTGAAAGCGTGATAATGCATGGGTTAAGCTTGCCTTGAACTGGGGAAGCAGACAAGGAGAAGGAATGGTGCACTGCCAATATGAGGAGGTAAAAGAGAAAAACCATAATGGTGGGGCCTACAGTGTTGTTATTGGAGATGAAGTTGACTCGTTTGGATACCAAAGGTCTGCTGCGACAATGGGAAATAATCCTTTGTAGGCAAATGACTGGGAAGCCTGAGAACCAGTGGCGTTGAAAGATACCCCATAACCCAAAACCCCTGAGGCAACTGATGACACTTCAAGGTCCGCTAGAGGGGCCTACTGGGGCTTCAGAATGAAACTACTAACAGCAATTCCACTATTTGAAGAGATCTTGCCACCATGCTAGGTCTAGAGAAATTTTATCGCAGCTGAGGTGAATGGGGTGGCTGTCTTTGTGAAGGGCACAAGGCAGGTTAAATATGTGACATAGGATGGAGCACCCTTGTGGAACAACTTTGCATGCATGCTGAAGGTGGCCTGTCAAAGCTTCAATTTCTTTCTTTTAAATATTGTTTTGAAAAATAAATGAAATATTAATATCTTAATGTGGTTGCATATTACAATTGTGATGTTTTCAATAACTAGTAACTTGACTGGTATTTGTGCAGCTAGTTAAAACTGCAGCAGTAATAACAAAAGAGGTACAGATAACTGTTTTTTTTCAACTTCTTGTTCAATCATTCAATCAATCTTTTATTCGCCTTCATTGTTATACTCTATTACATTGTAGTCCCACCCACTCTGTTTCACAATTTACTGATCGAGTAGGGAGCAGGTTTCCTTCAAAATGTCCCTGAATTACGTGTGATTAAAACTTACATTCATATACTTACTATTTGACGGTTATTTTCTCTTTCTAACAGCGTTACCCTACTGATTCTAAAGCAGATGGAACAGTAACTGAACTAAACCTCAATCAAAAGGTTAGTTTGTTCCACAGTTTGTTATAACATAACTTAGAAAAGCGTGCTCTCTGATTGGTAATTCAGCATTGACCAATTTCCCATGGATGCATGCTGATGAATGCCTACTTTTCACCGACCTTAACCCTTGGTTTAAGTTTTTAAACTAAGGCCTTTTCCTCTCATGATAAAGGTTGCTTATGGTATGACACAGGTGATTTCTATAAGCCAGAAAGATTCCCCCCCCCCCCCGATGATTGTGCAAGTTTTGCTTGCATAAAATTAGCATCAGTCTGAAGATCTCAGCACTTGCAGTTGTATCTCAAAATACTACCTAAAGTGACCTTATTTAAACAAATATATAACTTAACAAATGGTACACACCACAGCCGGCAACCATTGAGTTATGGATGCACTTGAGAGATTTGCTAAGCATTCAGAAAAGAGTGTCGCTCTTTTGCTTCTGTCTCGCTCTTTCGCTTCTTTTGTGCTTTGTAACCTTTTGCATGCATCCATAATTTAATGGCTGGACACTGAGAATTTACCATTTGTCAGTAACAGTAGCATCTTGTTACAAAACAACAAGCTGTATAAGAGCCAATGGAGCATAGATTTCATTCGTTTCCATGTATATAAAAATCTGCAACTGTTCAGAAAAACCACATAATGTTAGCCCAGACCATTGAGGACCAGCTAAACGCAGCTCTAATAACCCATTCATTATTTTTTTTGCAAGAAATCATGCAATCAAAAATTAAATATAATTATACTGTACTATTTTTAACAGGGTGAGTAATTAAAAGCTATGTACGTTGAGCACTCTAAGGTAACTCTCTGGACTGTGTAGACTTCTTGATATCATGGACGCTACCTTAAGCACTCCAAATTCCATAAACGTTATTCTTATGTGGATAATCTTTGATTACCACTCTCAACATTCGCGACTTCAAAGTAGAATTTTAAAATGCTTTCTCTGATCTCCTCTTAATTCCAGGCTTAATAGTACAAATTATTTCATTTCGTGTTTCCTGTTTTCTCTTGTTAAAATAATCCTTGAATAACAATCGCCAATGGACAGAAGATGCAAAAAGTGAATTGAATGTTTTAACACTGAAATTATTCATTTTCAGTCACATCAGCAAAATCAAACCTCGCACCATACAAGATTATTAATGTAATCAAAACCGGAAATCAACCATTCTCATTGACTGTGTATGCTAAAGTATCCTAAGAACACGCTGTGATCTAATGCTATTTCTCTTAAATTTTACCTCAACATATTGAATACTGCTGAGCACGAAAATCATTGATAAACGACACAAGCAATTACTCTAACTCTCATGCAGTGTACATCACCGCCTAAAAATAACGAAAATATCTCTAACAAGGCATGAAAACACAGCGAAGTTACTCTCTTGGGAATACCGAACATCACATGATCAACACCGAAACTACATGACTGCTAGCGAAAATAACCACAGGAATACACTGATCCGCTCAAAATATCTCTTGGTCGCCATTGCAACCACGAGATAAAAACTGGAAGTCTGAGGCAAGTTTCTCAGGGAAAAGTTTCCCTTCTCCTCACAGTAGGTATTTTTCCTGGCAGCTTTATTACCATGTACTTGGAACCAGCCAGTCAGAAGATGTTCTTTGTTGTGAATTTCCAAACCATCCCAAATGGTCAATGTAAGTTCCATTTTAAAGAATCTTGACAAAGTGTTGGTGCTGTTGTTATTGTTTAATTATCATTATTGTTATTATAATTATTATTTAGTGATAAAAACTACGTTTAAAGTGAACGAGGGTTTGACTGATCGTTTGTAATATTTATCAAGTTTTAGTCCTTGAGTAGAAAATTTGCTTAAGTGGTAATCATAAATTTAAAGATGGAAATTTTAAAACAACGTTGAAAGGCATGACTAAAAAAAATGTAAATTAAAGAAGATGAAATACTTACTTGTAAATTGATAAAACTAAGAAAAGAACAAGAAAAGACCCAGGGCATTAGACCCCGCCATTGTTGTCCCTCCCCTTGGAGTGTAAAATATGTTACAGTCACTCAAGATACAAGTATACCTGTCGCGTTTTTGGACACTCAAATGTGCGTAGAGATACTCATAGAGCACCACGCTTCTACGGCCGTCTAGTTTATATTTAAGTCAAAAACGTATAGTTGTAGATCGTAGATCGTAGAGTAATGTTTTACTAGACAATGCACTGAAATGGGAAATTAAGGGGATTACTGAAACACTTTACTGGTTCTACAGCTTATTTCTGTTCTACACCTGTGGACAATTGTATGTTTGTACAACTCGCTTTGCTTTTACACCACTGGACGATTCTATGCATCTATGATGCTACTGTACACGGACTGTCAGTTTTGTTTTATACCAATGTACGTTTTTCACGTATGTACGTTTCTACATGTCACTTTGCTTTCACACCACTGTACGATTCTACGCATCTACGATGCTTTTGTACGCCGACTGTCAGTTTTGCTTTATTCCACTCTACGTTTCTACATACTATGTACGTTTCTACGGATCACTTTGCTTTTACACCACTGTACGATTCTACGCATCTGTGATGCTACTGTACGGCGACTGTCAGTTTTGTTTTATACCACTGTACGTTTCTACGCATCTGCGATGCTACTGTATGCCGACTGCCAGTTTTGTTTTATACCACTGTATGTTTCTACATACTATGTACGTTTCTACGGATCACTTTGCTTTTACACCACTGTACGATTCTATGCATCTATGATGCTACTGTACGCCGACTGTCAGTTTTGTTTTATGCCACTGTACATTTCTATGTATGTACGTTTCTATGGATTACTTTGCTTTCACACCACTGTACGATTCTATGCATCTATGATGCTACTGTACGTCGACTGTCAGTTTTGTTTTACACCACTGTGCGACTCTACGCATCTACGATGCTTTTGTACGCCGACTGTCAGTTTTGCTCTGTTCCACTGTACGCGTCTACGTATGTACGTTTCTACGGATCACTTTGCTTTTACACCACTGTACGATTCTACGCATCTACGATGCTACTGTATGCGGACTGTCAGTTTTGCTTTACACCACTGTACGATTCTACGCATCTACGATGCTTTTGTACACCGACTGTCAGTTTTGCTTTATTCCACTGTACGTTTCTATGCATCTACGTTTCTGCGGCTCTCTTTGCTTTTACGGCACTGTACAATTCTATGCATCTACGATGCTACTGTACGCTGACTGTCAGTTTTGTTTTACACCACTGCACGTTTCTACGCATCTACGGTTCTACGGCTCACTTTACATCGTAACAGCATACTGAACAGAAACCCAAGGTGAAACTGACACAGCGTAATAAAATAGAACTGCGTAACAGGTTCAAGTGTGTATAATATTGGACGTAACGTTGTAGGATTGCCTTTCATCCAACAGTTATTGGCAAACTTTGATAAAGAGGTTTTTTGTCATCTTGTTGAAAATTTTAACACTTTTTCATGTACTTATAGTGTTTGCTTACGATCATGGTAATTCTTGTTCCGCCAAAATAGTAGAAAAAAAAAATGACTTTACCGTGTTACGACATTACTACTGACACAAATCTACAGTTGTTTTCACGTTACTTTACTGTGCGGTGTTGTGAAGTTCGTTGGGAAATTCAGGGTACTAGGTTACGAACTAGCCAATTACGTTGCTAAGTACCGAATGTAATTGCGAACTTCCAAACGTAGCAACCTTGTCCCCAGGGCCTTCTCCTCGTTCAAAATGGCGGTCGGAGAAACCCCTGGCCAAGGCTGTTGAAATACTCCACGAGTATTTTGTCACGTGACACATGATGAAATGGCTTTTCCTGAGGTTGTTTCCAGAGTCTGGCGGCCCTGTTTGTTTTCTGCAATCGGAAACCGTTATTCAAACAAAACAAAGACATTTCATCGTGTTTGCGTGATGAAATTCCGACGAACTTTTGGAGCCACTTTGGCAGCCTTGGTCAGGGGTTTCTCCGACTGCCGTTTTGAATGAGGAGAAGGCCCTGGGGACGAGGTTGGAAACGTAGTTGACAACTTAATTCCTGCCGAAGTAGAACTATAAACTTCTTGCCGAAATACAGTAATTTCATTTTTATTCTCTTGTATTCGCAAATCATGGAAACTTTGAAGTCACAGGGGAAGTCACTGTCAATAGCCCTTTTCAGTTACCTTTTCTCATTTGCATTACAATGTTTTTGAATGTGGATGTGAGGCAATTTCGGGCAATTTTGTAGTTTCTGCCCGAAATTGCCTGACATCCATGTTCAAAAACATTGTAATGCAAATGAGAAAAGGTAACTGTGAAAAGGGCTATTAGTATTTGTAGCTCAATGCAAAACATTACGGTTTCGCGCCCCATGAACTGTGTTGCCCAAAAAATGTGGGGTATCCATGATGCTGCGCGCGCTCACAAAGCACGCCGCCATTTTCGGTTCTCTTTGACTTCAATACCGAGTATTCCCAAAAGGGATTTATAGGGCTGTCCTTCCCGTCCGTGAAAAGACAATAGGAGTATTATTGCTATTGTGGAAATGTGCGAAAAATGCTCTCACTTTCGATTAATGATGGCTGTAGAGGAAATTAAAATTGCTCAACCAGAAACGTGCGAAAAATATTTCGTTTATTACAAAGAAAACTTCGAGCGACCGCCGCGTGGGAATACACTTAAGCTTACACGAGTCGTGTGGAAATCTACACAGACATCGATCATCTGCTGTTGTCTGTTTAAACGAAGAACTTTATTTACATGTTCGCGTACAGTATTAAAAAAAGAGAGAGATCTTGATAATTCGAGCTTTTGTGGGGGCTGAGTCCCGTGTGCACGTGGTTCAGCTAGCTCAGCACGCGCGTGTTTAGCTACGTAGACAAGTAAAGCATTTCTCTAGTATTCAACAACGTGCCGTAGAAAGGAAAGACAGGACTGGTAAACACTGCTCAATGGCACATGTCAGAAAGTACTTTAGTTTTTTTGTTGTCAGAATCACGAGAGAATAAAGCGGCATGTTAGTTAGATATCTGGCAGTGTGAGCATGTCAGACTTTCTGTAGTTTTCGAAAGTCACTGTTTCAGTTCGCTCAAATCTTCGCTTGCAACGTCTGGTTTAATTTGCCGTCAAGTATTTGGATACCTAAAGGATTTTGACGAAAAGATAAAGAAAATTTTTTAGACATTTTGAACCAATTACAATTACGTAAAATGCTTTGCCAGCTGTTCAGTTACTTTTGGCTGCGTTTTAATAAGCGATCGATCGTTTGCCTGTTTTCCTAATAGTTTATCCATTTATTCTAACCCATTTTACAAATCTACGGACTTCACACAACATGTTCATGCTGCTTCACGTTTATTTTAATTTCAGGTGTGAATTATTTTTAACAATAGAGGTTAAACCACGATGGCTTTCCTAATTACGGGCATTGTTCCTCGATGAATAGGTCAATGATTCAAATGCTGAGAGCAGAAACAATGGTTATGACATTGATATACACTCGGGACTTGAATGATTGATGGTTGTGCATCTTGTTACGCATGGCCTGTACGTTTTTTGGAAGCTAATTTGCATGTTCGATCGACGTGTTTCATGGGGCGCAAAACCGTAATGTCCATGGAAAGTGGCGAGAAGGTTTTGAGCTATTTCAAATAGAACGACTGTCATAAACAAAGAGCAAAGGATATTCGGCGTTGGCTTCAAATGCGACTTATACAGTGAACTTACTTCACAAGTTTTTTTTCGTTAGTCATGTAAACGTATTGCCTGGGCCTTCAAACGGGCTGAAATTGCTTAATTAATGTCCAGAAGCTTTTAATTTTCGGGAATCCTTTGTTGACAGAAGGCGATGTAGTAAATATCGATGATGCAGACTCCGTCATGCTTGTGTGACATGTGGAATCTGTGATGCTTCACGCATATGGATTTATGTTGGTGTTTCTTCCTCTGTATCATCTCGTCTACAACACTGCGAGTACCACTTTTGGTTTGCACGAGAACTCTGATCTTGCACTTCGGCATGAATAAAGTTGTCAACTACGTTTCGAAGTTCGCAATTACATTCAGAACTTCGCAATGTTATTGGCTAGTTCGTAGCCAAGTACCCAATTTCCCAACGAACTTCGCAACACCGCGCAGTAAAGTAATGTGAAATCAACTGTAACCCAGCCTAGTATCCAGGCGTTCTCCTCCCGCTCACTCAACTCAACTTGGTGGGAAATGTCGTGACTTCACCGAATGAGGTCCCCGGAGTAGGCTTGGATAAATTCTGCCGGCAGAATTTCGACCATAATAAGCGAATTTTTGGGGCTAGCATTCTACCGGCATAATAAGGCATTTTCGAACAGAATTTGAGCAGAATAAGGCAAAATCAGCGGCACTAATGATATGCATCACAGTTGTAAGAAAAATGCGAAACAAATGAAAAATACCTCGTGATTAATATGATTATTAGCTAAAATGCACTTCCATGATTCACTGTTTCGTCTAATATTAGTGATATAAAGTAAGATGAATTACAATTTTGCTATTCGAAATGAATAACTAATTAGGCCAAAGGGATTAGGCCCAGGCTCCCTTCCTTGTTTGCGAAAATACATAAGGCCCGAAAGGCCGAAAATTTTTCGGGTACTGAGCAGAATTCGAGCAGAATAAGCGATTTTTACGAGCAGAATTTATCCAAGCCTACCCCGGAGAACGCGTTCTCGCGGTATGCCATTCGGTGACGTCACGAAATTTCACGCCAAGTCGTGTGAGCGAGAAGAGAATGCCTGGATATTCGGTGACGTCACGAAATTTTGCACCAAGTCATGTGAGCGAAGAGAATGCCTGGGTACTAGGCTGACTGTAACCCGTTCGCCGGAACATGAGTCGATCGGTACACGCAACTACTCATTAATCGTCCAATATCATATCTGTTAACACGTTACGCTGTTACGATGGTAAGATATTACGATATTACGATGTTAAGAATTTAAGATGTTACGATGTTACTCTTACGATGTTACGTACCCAAGTCGATTCGTACCCAGTTTCAGTCGATTCGTATCCGGTATTTAGTTGATTCGTACCCAGTATTTAGTCGATTCGTATCCAGTTTTCGGTAGATTCGTACCCAGTTTTCGGTAGATTCGTGTCCGCTTTTGGGTTGATTTTAATTACTTACGCTTATTTAGGTCAACAAAACACGCATAATTTAGTATTATTTCATACTTGTATTTATCATCAACGCTACCTCCGAACATTACAACAGCAAATTTTTAACTATTCAACTTAAAACAGATTTTTTTACAATATCCATTTAATCTTTTATATACATCCATGACTGGATGTATAGTATTTACAGTATTTTTGTTCGAATGTCTAAGCCGGAGTACAAGAAAGAATCACAATATCTATTTATTCTTTTATATACATCCGCGACCGATTGCAACGAATTTGTTTCCTGTGCTTTACTTGTTTTACAAAATTTTACAATGCTACGAAAGCAAACTTTTAGCCACGCACCCTAACCTAAATATTTAAAGCATTTTTATCTTAACCTAAGCAAGTGTATACTATAACAAATAAGGGTGTCTTAATCTCGGCTACTGCAGCGGTTGTGACAATTTGAAATGCCATTGCCAGCACGAGTGCACGAGTGCACACAAAGGACGGAGTCTCTCAATAATTATTATTTTAGTTTGCACGAAATTGTCTGTTAGCAGTGTTCTCCCTAGTTTTCAGGGTAACAGGTAAGTCAGTTTTCCACACCAGTAAAGCAGCTCTGTTGAAAATCTTTTTCTACCCTGGAGTGGAATTGTCATCATGAGACCCGTAATGTTGCCGGCATGACACTAGGCTAACACACGTCTCGAAAACCATTCAAAACGGTTGACGTTTGTAATTCCTGTCACATGGAACGTATTATCGTACAGATAAACGTCGAGAGGAAAAAGCTTACAGCAACCTAAAAAACATACTGAAAAATGCCTAGAAGATGAGACATACTCCTTACAAAGGCACAAACGAAGAACTTCGAGGAGAAGACAATACTAAGAGTACCTTACGAACAAACCTGAGCAAACCAACCTACGGATATAGACGTCCAGAAGATGACACTAGTATCTTACGACAATGCTAACGTACGGAGAAATATTAAGGAGATACAACTAACAAAATCTAAATTACGAATATACTAGCACACGGACAAACATTGAGAAGATAACAATATTTTTCGAATGTTTTAACGTACAACAGAGCAATGTCGACAGTCGAGAAGATAAGACCTTACACCACTGACGAACACACTATCCCATGGAAAATGTCGAGAAGACTAATACCTTAGGAACGTACTAGCACACAGAGAAACGTTAAAAAGATAAGACTAACATCTTACTAAGGTAGAAACTTGCGGAGAAACATGGAGAAGATGAGACTATTATCTAACGAACTTAGAAATGTCGAGATGATAAGACTACGTCTAATATTGTACAAATGCATGGACAATGAGAAAAGTTACTAAAACTAGACTTACGTGGTACGCAGTAGCCTGCGTCGCAGACGTAATCTAACGGTCATATTCCGTCTGCGGCGCTGGCTAGGTATGCAGTACGACGGACATAAATCTTTAATTCATAATTCAATCCGATAAAAAATCTTTCACGATCCCAAGCTGTTGGATGTTTCTAATCCAGGCCTTTATCTGGTTCGGGCTAACCGGTAACAAGCGGTAAATTTTACCAGTTACCGCCTGATAAGGAGAACACTGTGTTAGGGTCTCAGTAATCATTATTACTGAGTTGTATTTAGTCTGTCATGCGTGTGTACGAATCGACTAGAATATGGGTACGAATCAACTGAATACTGGGTACGAATGAACCAACATGTGAGTACGAATCGACTGGGTACGAATCGACTTGGGTACAAAACAATCGGCTACTCTACAACGTTACGTCCAATATTATACACACGTGAACCTGTTACGCAGTTCTATTTCTCTATTTCAGTACACTGTGTCGGCTTTACCATGGGTTTCTGTTCAGTATGCTGTTACGATGTTAAGTGAGCTGTAGAAACTTAGATGGGTAGAAACGTACAGTGGTGTAAAACAAAACTGATAGTCGGCGTTCAGCAGCATCGTAGATGTGTAGATCCATCCAGTCGTGTAAAAGCAAAGTGAGCTGTAGAAACGTACAGTGGTGTAAAATAAAACTGGCAGTCGGCGTACCTTAGCATCGTAGATGCGTAGAATTGTCCAGTCGCACAGGCGTAGAACAGAACTAAGTTGTAGAACCAGTAATTAAAAGTGTTTAAGACGATTTCCGCTCAACGTTCGAGCAGTAAGTGCAAAAATTAAGTTACCAAAAAAATACTTGCAGCACTGCCACATTTTGAGAACAGATAAGAAGAACTTATCGTTACTTTTGCTCCCAAGCTGACCCCACGAGAGAAATTGGATTTGAAGTTATCAATATTTCAATTAAAAAGACGCTTCATGTCAGTTCAAAACAAAATGGCGCCCGTTTTTAGCATACTTTTACGAGATTTGAAATTAATTTTCTTGAGAATGCTTGAGAATTTCATCGCGGGGTCACTTGGGCAAGTGAACTAGAGTGACATGTTTCAAATAGCATTTAAAATGTTACCGTGCTATGAGTAGTTTTTTGGTAAATATTTTTTGCACTTATTGCTCGAACGTTGAGCGGAATCCGTCTTAAGTAATCCCTTTTCCCATTTCAGTGCATTGTCTAATAAAACATTCCCCTTCAGAATGTCTTGCCGTTCAAAGATCAGAGGTTGGCAAATTCAGTGCAAGGGACAGCTCAGTGATTTTAGCCATAAGATAAGTACCAGTATCTGCCTGTCTATACTAGCCGCAAGATCAAAAGACACAATCAAGATGATGGAAGAGGAGCCCCCAAAATGGGCTTAGAGGGTCACCCGCTGTATAACATGTTGCCGGAGGTTTAGAACACCAAATACGAGCTTAGAAGAAAGTCGGCCGTGAAACCTAAAATAAACACGAAGCGCCTCATGAGCTCTTTTATTAACCGCCTTACTTTTAAATACAATTTAGCTGATTTATTTCATTAGTCTTAGTTCATGTAATGTAGCTTGCTTTTTACCATCAATTTTTGTAACATAGGATATGTGTTTTTATCTTATGAAATAAAGACTTATTATTATTATTATTATTATTATTATTAATGGTCAACCAACAGTGCGTTGTATATCATTTCAAGTTTAAACACACTTGCATCAATGCATAGAGGGGCACAAGAAATTTGCCATTGATAATCACCTCAGGGAGCACCAAGGAAGGATGGCATCGATCGAAGGTTCTCAGTCTTGAGAAAGTGCAAGGGTAAACTGGATTGTCTTAATTTCAAGATGCTTTTCATGGCAGCTTAAGCTGGACTTTTACAAACAGTGTGGCTCAATCTGCACAAAATTAATTGACGTTCAATCGTTTTAATCTCTATGGTGGTCTATTATTTACAAGGATGTGTGTATCTGTGTGAAGTTCTGTCCAACATATCTTAAAAAGCTGGTCAAAGGCTTGGTGCTCTGTGTAAAGTTTCTCATTTCCTGGACTCGAAGAGATTAGCCACCATGTACAAACCTCAATTGCTTATGCTGGATGAAGGCTTCGCCAACAAATCTAACCCAGCTTGATAATATACAGAAGAAAGCTTGAAGATTATTGTAATCGAGCAGTGGTTTCATCAGTACCAATAATCTTCAAACAAGTTACTGCCTATCAGATCTTTGTGCCATTTTCCCCCAACCATAAAGTGTATGTGAGACCAGTGTTTCCATGCCCCACCTGCTCCTGTTGTCAACACAAACTCCCTGGACAGAAGCTTCATCTATACTAGCTGTTGTCAGAGTATGGAACAACCTGGAGGTATTGTTGATGATGCTGAAGACACTGAAACCCAAGCCTTCAAGCCCTGTATTCACAAACATCTATTGAACTTGAGAATTGAATGAATGTTACAACTATATAATTTTGTGGTTTACTTATACTGCTGTTATTTAATATTTATACCTGAAGGGACTCTGTCACATTTTGGGGTGAAAAATCGGTCAGTATAAAACATGCACTGCGGACTACGGACTGGGTATGAAACACAGACTGGGTATAAACCGGGGACTGAGTGAAAGTGCAGACTGAGATTAATAATTGCTGTACTGACCCATAAATCTAAAAAAATGCTACTTTTTCAGTTTTCTTTAGTGCTTTTAAGTTGGATGTCTTTTATTTACAGTATTTTATTCAATAATATAGCTTTGAAATTTCTGAAAATTACTTCCAAATCAAACTACAACAAGGAACTTTCAAAATGTACTCTAGCTGATTCCAACGTGCAACTCCAGTCTTCCCTAAGCCGTTTGACAATCTCACTCAACCTAATTTACTGCTTTTCAGATCAGAGTTTCTTCTTGTTGTCTGATTCAGAAGTGATTTTTAGAATTTTCAAAGCTGTGTTGAATATTAAATAAAATACAAAAAGTAAAAGACACTCTACTCAGAAACACTGGAGAAAACTTCAGAAAAGTAGCATTTGTTGAGATTTATGCATCAGTGCAGCAATTTTAAACTCAGTCTGCATTTTTAACCAATGACGTCATTATGACGACAACGGTTGATGCTGTAGACCTAAAAAACGTGGCGCCGCATGATGTACAATATACAGTATCTGTCTTACATGTATGTGAGATGCTGGGTAGGGGTGTACCACTGGAAAACTGAAACCTTTACATTATGAGCGAGACATTTCCATACACTTTGTAGATGGGAGTATGACCCCAGGGCTTTGAAGTGTTTGCATTCGCGAGTCTCGATCAAGAAGAACTATGTAACTATCTAATTAATAATTGAGCTATTTTGTCTACAAAATACAAAGCACGTGTGACTAGTTAGGCGCAAAGTTAGAGGCGACTTACCAGAGGCTGCGTGGAGGTAGTGGGATTGTTTGTGCAAAGTTTGAGCGGAAAGAGCAGCACAACAAGGAGCAGATCAAAACAATTATCACCTCCAATACAAAGACTAACGCGCAATATATTAATAGCTCCACGCAAGACTCGTTTCACACTTTGTAGACACAAAAATCGGTTGTCATTTTCAGATAACAAAAAATGCATAAATTTACTCATTCCCCGCTTCCTTAATTAAGTTTCTCCCTTTGTGTAACACACAAGCACCGAAAATGAACTTATGACAGTCTCATAAAAGTCTCGTGACTCGCCATTGAACTTCGTCTCATCACATGTTTGTACGTTACAAAACACCGCTTGTTTACACAAAACAGTAACCTAATCTCACGTAGCCTGAGAAAACAGCCGACGTTTCACAAGGTCGTCACTTGAACCCTTGCAAACAACGTCTGAGTAACGAGTGCAGAAATTCCATACTTATGACACGTCACTACCCAGATCTAGGTAGTGCTTCTGATTGGTTGAAACGCGAGGGAATTTCGTTTCAACCAATCAGAAGCACTACCTAGATCTGGGTAGTGATGCATCATCAGTATGGAATTTCTGCGCTCGTTACTCAGACGTCATTTTGTGAGGGCTCAAGTGGCTACCTTGCGAGACGTCGGCTGTTTTCTCAGGCTAGATCTCACCTAGTTTGCTTCTGCATGTTTTCCTTTATTAATTTGCAAGCGGAATTATTACCTTTTGTAGGAGAACATTTTGACTTTTCCAACCAGCTTGACGGAGTCAATTCCATATTTATCTGGTTGTAAGCACTACAACTGAAGTATGTGCCGAGACCCAAACCGGGTTCTAAAACTCAAATAACTGCGAGAATCTTTGTGTTTTTGTATACACCTAATTGAAAAAACCTTGTCGGGTGAAAAACATAAATCATTGACGATGGGACCGAATGGATTTTTGGGTAGATGTATATTCTCATTTGCGTATTCAAAATGCAAGCCTGTTCCCTTGTGACTGATTTGATCGCAGCGAGTTGCATGTGGCAATGGAAACCGTGCAAGCCTACCTGAAAGTGGTCAAATTGGTCAACAAGGGACAATTTGAACGCTACACAGTGCGAAATTTGCCAAAGTTTGCATCCGTACCTGAGTTAAAGCAATTTTTGCTAGCAAACTATTCGGTGGAACTAAGTCCTGCCACCAACCATTCGTTCACTGTCGGGTACATGAGTGACGGATGCACAAAGTGCGATATCATAACAGACAAGCAATGCAAGTGAACGGCTTTCAAAATGCAAATCAGTAAGTAGCTCAGATGTTTCCCAGCAAACCACTGGGTAGTATCGTTTATGGTTTGTGGTCTTCTCCCGACAACGTTTTTTCAATCAGGTATATCAAATTTCAACCCGGTTATGCAAATTAGACCGTGTTTACAAAACAGTGCTCGTCACATAAAAAACAGACATAATCGACAAAAAGATTTTCCAGACAGGTGAACAATACAAAATAAAATTACCGTTAGATGTAGATTAAGAAGAAGGGATTACACTGTTCTTATATGCAAATGCCTTTGTGCAAACACACATTTAGCGGTGTTTTTAATGTTAACCTAAAATAACGGCATGGGTATACGGTATCTGGTAGACTGCGAGCAGTCTCTCTTTTGCTCTAAAATCCGTGCTGGATGAACGGCAAAGTCACGAGGGCGATATTCGAGCGGCGAGCGGCGAGCGGCGAGCGGCGAGCGGCGAAGCCGCGAGCCGCGAGTAGCGTGGGCGGGAGAGTGAGCGAAGAGCGAAAAGAGAGACTGGCCTGCTTTCATACTGCATTTCTGAAGCCCTTTGACAGTTCGCATCAATGACATAACACGCCCATTTTCGAACATGATACGCCGGTGTCAAATTTTTCCCGCGAATTTTAGAGCAAAAGAGAGACTGCTCGCAGTCTAGCGAATCGATCGAAGCGTTCAAGTTCAAAGCTGGGAAGATGTGATGAACACACCAAAGAAGCCTGTATTGAACGGGGCGAAGAAAAAAAATCCTGATTAGCCGTCTGGGTCGGATTTTGTCCGCGTTTGTGTAAGTGTTCGTCAACTGAATAGAGCCGTTAAAATTCAAGGCACGGCTTAGAGACTGTTACTGTATAAAGGTCATATCTGATATTTGTATGATGGACTCCTGTGGCTTTACGCCTGTTCATTTGTAATTCGCAGTAAAATTTGATCTTTGATCATCTGTAAAGCGACTATTTAATGCCGCGATCGTTGAATTTGGCTCGTTTACGGACTTGATAGGTTTTTCAGCCTCTTATGTTTAAATTTCTGACAATAAAGGATCTGAAATATTATCCGCAACGTGACGAGTTTCTTTGTTTGTAACGCCGGGCCTGGCTTATGGTCTTAAAAAGTCTGTTTCAGGATGTTGTGTTTCGCATCACGGAGTGTGATCTATAGACCCATTTCGTCAAGAAACTGAAGTTGTGGCTTCTTTAGAGCTACGTAACGTGTAATAGATGGCTGAACTCGGCTTCAGTCAAATGTGTGAATAACTCCTCTTGAAACTGCGAGTTTGGTGTCTAGGAGCTTGATATGTTTCCTCCTGTTGCGGTCAGCAATTCTATTGACGGCAGCCGTTGGCGCGCACTGCATGTCTCCAAGTGATGATGACAGATGCGCGCCATCGGGTCATAGACCGACCAATCAAAATACTCCGTCACCAGAGTGCCGGGCTTCAGAAATGCAGTATGAAAGCAGGGCAGTCTCTCTTTTCGCTCTTCGCTCACTCTCCCGCCCACGCTACTCGCGGCTCGCGGCTCGCGGCTCGCGGCTCGAATATCGCACTCGCTTTCTCGCCACTCCTCCGGCAGGGATTTTAGAGCAAAAGAGAGACTGCTCGCAGTCTAGGTATCTGGTAGATGTCTTCAAGTGTGTGAGTCGGGGCGGGGGAGAGTACTCTGTGAGGTGCTGGGTGGGGGTGTGCAACCGGGACACTGAAACCCTTACCTTTTAATATCAGAGGGACACATCCATACGTCTTATAGATGGGAATACGACCCCCAGGCTTCGAAGTGTTGGCATTCTCGAGTCTCGATCAACATAATTTTACTCTGAATACGCCGTTTTGTACACTTGACATCTGGCAGGGTCTAATTTGCATTGTAGTCCTGCATTTTCTTAGCCGTGGAACAAATTTCCACAGCAACAAACACAGCAGAAATTGTACACAATACAGACCTGTCAGTTTGAGAAAAGTTAGTAAGAACGTCTTGGCTGCAATGAACCAGTTTGACTTACTTCGCGAATTCATGCACATGTACAAATGTAAATTGTGTGGTTCCAGAAAATATCCATACCCCCCCCACGGAAGGGATTGGAATTTCCAGGGGGGTGGGGGGGTCAAAGGCCCAGGAAAATCCTGAGAGGGGGGGGGGGGCTGTGGTATCAATTTCTATGATTTTTTCCAGACCGGTTCCATTATTCCCATATGTCAAATATTCTGTTTGCATTTTGCTTACCAATCCGCAGACGCAAACATTGATCTTGTTAACTGCACAAAACTAATATTTTCAAGGTGGTCAGGCTCGATTTCTGGTGCTGCGAGAGTCCGGTCATTTTACCAAACAGCGGCGGATTAGCGAACAGCTCATGCTGTGGAAGACGAGTAATCCCGTAAATTACACCAAGAATCTTTGTCACATATTTAAGCAGATACGTCTGTCATTTGATTTCGAACTGTATCCGTCTCTGCTAGTAGCAGAGCAGACATTTACGTCGCATTTCTTCGTTGTTGTTCGCCGGCGTGAAAACTATCGTTTGAACTGAATTATTGCGTCAACATTGAGCACAGTAGAAATTCGGAATCGACACAAAACAGTTCTTGATCCCGCTAAGAGAAATTCTTGATCGAAAACTACGTAAAAACACTGTAATAATTATAGTTCGGCAGACAAATATTATCTGTAAGAAATTTACGACTTAGGCGCGTGATATAAATCAAAAATAAAAACATGCCCGTTTCACGGGTTTTGACTCAAACATTTATAATATTTCGGCATGAAAGAAACGGGCAAAATTTCTTCGGTAGCAGTGGAAAATCACACAGGCGTCATTACAATTGCATAAAGCAAGTATAAAATAAAATAAAAGGCATCCCAAGTATTAAAAGGGAAGTGTTTGATGGGAGCGCGTAACATGAACCATTGTTCAGATAAGTTTGTTTACAGAACATTCCCGCGTGTGCGCTGAAATGTTTTCGAATACATTCATGCTGCTTGCAACGTCGTTTTCGGCTTAACTTTTCATTAGATAAATCTGGTTGTGCAAAAGTTTTCTAGCTTTGCCAGGTCTGCAGAGAAGGCGGTTTACCACAGCCTTTAATACATCAGCATAAATAAAAGCAGAATTATGCAAATTGCGAAATCGGCGGCATGTCAAACTTTCACCGCCAGTCGAGACAACGGGATGCTAATTGTCGTGGAGAAGATTGAATTACACTGCACGATGGAAACCGGAAGGCAATCGCAGTCATCTTCCAAAATTACTGAGAAAAAAATGGTTTACAGCAAAACTGCTAGCTGTCTTATTGATTTGCATGCGGGTTTTATATATCTGGCAAGCGTTCAATAAAATTTAGGTTTGAATATGCCCGCAAAAAATATGTTGTTTTGATTACAGTGCTCATTTTTTTACCTTGGCAGCGTAACTTGGCGATTCTTACTCAACATTTATTTCTCAAGAGAACTTGTATTTCGTCAAATACTCGGATTATAAATTGAAGTGTTGCTGTTTCGTCAAGATAATGAAGCAGAATTGGTCGTAAATAAAATTTATGACGATATGCATGCACAATAGCATTTGACATGCGACGTAACTTCTGCTCATATACGCGAATTTACCAGAAAATGCCAGTAACCCTCGAAATTTGGATTCTTAAACTATAGTTTAGCTAATTTTTCGCTTTAAACAAGAAATAGAAATATTTCCAGGGGGTGTAGGAAAAAATTGGAATTTCCGGAGGGGGGGAGGGGTATAGTTTGTGGGCCGTTTTTGGAAAATCCAGAGGGGTGGGGGGATCATATGAAAAATCCCTTCCGTGGGGGGGGGTATGGATATTTTCTGGAACCACACATTGATTCTGTCTGGTTTCCTTGTTTTAATTTCCAAGCAGAATTATTAGCTAGCAAAATAATATTAAAGCATTACAAGCCGAGAACGTACTGTGAGAACATTAACTCCTGCATAAACGTGTTTGTAAACTAAATTTGGTATATCAAATTTCAACCTGTTAATGCAAATTAGACCGTGTTTACAAAGCATTGCTTACCACTAAAAACACACACTTCACCAGAATAAACAACCGAAAGCTTTTCCAGCCAAAAATGTTATTCAAATAAACAACGTATTTACTTTTGGCAGTAAAAAACTTTCAATTCGTGTTTGTGTGCACACAGGCATACATTGTATAATTTTTGCAGACACTTCAGGTCTGTTCAATGGTTTATCAATGTCCTGAATTTTATCTCTGTTGTTCCATCAAAAATACCGGTACAGATATCTGGCAAGCGAACGGATTTCAAAACCGAAATCCAAAATATATTCCCCACAAAAACGCGAAAAAATAAATCAAGTCCACATGTTAAGATCGTGTTCCAAAAAATGTCACAGTACCAACAAAATAATTTCACGCTACAAGCAAAAATAATCCGTGACACTCAAAAGTAGCCTGTCTTGAAGGGAGGGGGTGGCTGTTCACAGGCTAAAACAAAAGAGGAGTGGCTTTGCAAACAAAATTATTTACAAAAATTATAGAAATCTCGATCAGACGTTCAGTTAAACAATTGTTAAAAAGCAAATCAACATTTAAAAGCAACATTTACCGTACTGTAGTATATTTTACCCAGGTCGTGTAAAATCTATTTGAAGTCCGTGGTTTGGCTTACATTTTAGAGCAGACTTTACAGACTTTAGGTCAGGGTCTCTTGCAAATCGAAAGAATCTCAACATGAAACAGCTTTTTGTTGCTTTAAAGAGCTCCGTGTCTTCTTTTGAGTGGCGGATTCTTCCTCGGCTTGATTTATTTCCATTTTGAGCTCCTAAATAGAAGTATCTTAATTTTAAGAGAAGAAAATCTAGGACAGATTCGATCCCGATTAAGGCCAAAAATCGGCCTTTCCCTAACCTCGTCCCCAGGGTCTTCTCGGTTTTGAAAGAGCCTGAGGACGAGGTTGGGTGTTTCCCCTAACTCCTTAAAACTCACAAATATATGTCCAAAAGAGAGTTTCTGATTGGTTCATATGTTTCCTAAACAATTGACAGCCCTACAGGGCAGAAAAATGCGTAGTAGGGGAGGTAGGAGAACATACGTGAAGCACGGCTGGTTTTGGCCGTGCGGCCTAGCGTGAAAGCAGGATATAAATAATTAAATACATCAATTTGATCCAATTTCAATGGCCATTACAGACCATCGACACCATCCACCACCCGTTCACTGCGCAAGCCAAATTCACGAGTTAAAACGGCATCGGTTCTGCACGCACTGCGTGCCTATATGTTTTATACATGTACCCAGTCCATAGTCCATCAGTCTGCCAGTCTGCAGTCCATGTTTTATACTGACCAGGTGAAAAATGTTCAGAAATTTAAATTAAATGCCTTATCTCGTACACCATGAGAATACTCCTAGAACGCCAAAAGAAGGAAATCAAATGATTTCCTTATTAAGGAAGAACAAAAGCCATAGTCAGTTTCTGACAATTTTTCCAAGAAACAGGAAAAACTTGAAAACATCAGCCTGATGTTTTCAAGTTGCAATCCATTTCCATCCTATCTAGCGATCCCCAGCCAAACACAATTATAGTCTCGAAGGACTGGTAGAGTAGTTTTAAACGAAACTCATTTAGCAGTATTTTTGGGTTTCCTCTGACAGTGTCCCTTTGAATTTATTAAATTTTGAACTGCATTGACCACTCATTGGGCTGCTGGAGCTTTCTCTCTCTAGTTGGATTTGTTCACTACTGCACATAATATACAAACACGTATATATTATATAAAAAGTTTATTTATTCTTTTCTTTGTTTGCCAATTTACAAGTATATAATTATTTTATCTTGTTTTACATCTTTTATTGTCGCATTTTTGACGTCTTTCAATGTTGTTTTGAAATTCCGACCCCTCTTTGATCTTTGTATAATTAGGTTATATTGCTGATTTTCTCCTCAACGACTCGAACTTGAAAATGACTGATGATCGTTCATCATTCGTTTTTAGCATCAGTTTTTTAAGAATTGACTTATTCAAATTAAATATAATAATAATGATAATTATTATTATTGTTGTTATTGTTGTTGTAAGTTGTTATTTTGTTTCAGTACATGTACATGAACATTGAGTAGGTAGCAAGTACTGGTGGTGATCTACAAATTTGAATTCAGATTTGCTCCTGAAGAAGTCAATTATTTTGGGACCTCAAATTGAGAGATTGCTATGCAGAGAGAGAGTGTAAATTCAACCTTGTAGGTGTTTAACCTTGTTTAAGATTTTGAGTGTACTGTCTTCCAAATGCCATAATGCATTTTATCATGCATAACTTCTTATGTTCTTTTAGAGGTGCTGAGGTCAGTGATTGTGGACAATATTTGATTTTAACTCCTCATGAAGGCTGTGCCCCAGTGAACAGGCTATTCTACTGTGATCTTGAAAACCACAAAGATGGAATAAAGGGTACATTTAGTTAATGTCTATTATTTTTTTCTGAAGCATCTCAGTGGTCTGGAATCCTAAATCCTTGAATTTGATTGGCTAATTATGCACATGTAACCGGTCCACCCTTTTTCCTAACTGGACCGGGTATCCCCGGGAAACTTGAAGTGAAATCATTTCACTCCAGCACTGAGCTGTACATGTATAACTACCTAATTAATTAATCATTATTAGATCTATTAGATTTTTTTGGCTATTTTAATTTTATATATTGTATTTACTTTTACATATTTTCAACATTTTGTTCAGTTGGTGTGATATCCATATGGATTTTACTGACGTAAAAAAATGTAGATGTAGATGTAGATGTAGAACTAAACATTTTTTCCTCTTACATGTACATAAAATGGTACTTTTTGCTCAATAACAATTGTAAAAAGACAGCAAAAATCACCAATGGAATACAAGGCTTGGTTATTCTCTAAAAAGGCAAGTATTCATGTGATTTTGTTTCAAGACAAAACCTTGCTGGTTTGATTTTCTTCAAGTTGTAGTTTTTGTTAAAGTGTTGACACAACTTAACTGCAATTAGTCTTTTGAACTCCGTTTCTCAGTTGAAATTTCATTAGTTTCCTTGGAGTTTTCTTTCCTAATCTTTCCCCAGTTAGCTTTATTTAGGACAATATGATTCTTAGCTACATTAATAGTCAAAATAAAAACCCGATGCAATGCTGTGTCTTTGACAAGAACTTCTGACAGCTAAGTTTTCCGGTGTAAGTTTCTGCGCGGCCAAAAACCACGACCAAAGGTTCTGGAGTCAAGAATGGTGGATCATGGCCGTGAAATGAGTAGATCGCAGAAGTCGCTCAGTGTTAAAGTTTATATCACTTGAGTTTGTAGCATTCGGCAGCAGTCCTAAAGTGAAACCTCACAGAGTGAGCAGCTTCTGGTTTTTTCTGTCCACAACCATGCTTTTTGCTGCGGTCCGAAAACACAATTATATTCCCATGGAGAAACGTCTGTGTTTATCTCAATCAACGTGATGTCACATGAAAAGAGACAAGTAACTAAAATAGAGTCGATAATCTCATTGTCTCTTGCGTGGTGGGGTGCAGCACTTGCCTGCATACCTGAAAGTTGTGAGTTTAAGTCTTTGAAGGAGTACATGTCATGTTTTTTTTTTTTGGATTTGTTTAATGTCTTGAAAACATCAACCATGCAAGAAACAAATGTGTTGAGAAGTAAAAAGTACCAGCAATAAAAAATAAATGCAAATTATTAACTTCATTCTCAAAAATGGAAATTAAAATATTCTAAAATTTTTAATTAAAATTAATTCTTTAAAGGTGGGCATAAAGTTAATTCTTTCTATGGGATGTGCAGTTACGCACATTGTCCCATGTGGCAAGTTACTGTTACCCATGCTTGAATGTTATCAAATGTGAAGGCATGCACACCTCGCTTGCTTTGTTTTCGAGACAAATCAAAACTTTGTCGATTCTGCACACGTTGTGTGCCTATGTTTTTTCTGGTGATTTCGCTAGTTTTGTGGATGTCAAGTTTGCATCTGACACAAAATCTTAACACACGCAGTTGTTTATCCAAAAAAACTTCCAGAAGTAATATGTTATGAAACAAATGGTAAACAGCACACATGGATGCACTTGGGAGGTTTTTACTCAAAAAGCTAGGGTAACCTCTCAGATATTGCCTTGAGCAACTCTTACTCTTCTTTGATGCCTAGCAATCTCCTGCATGCATCCATAACTCAATGTTTGCACGCTGAGTGTGTACCATTAATGTATTCATATGTATGTATTTAAATATTATGTACAATAAGCATTAAGTGAAGCTATAGAAAGCTAAGTAGTGAAATGGAGTTTGTGTGGGTTTTACGTGCTTGAATGAAAGTTGTATTGAAAGTTAAGGTTACATTGTAGGATATTTTTTGGCTCCACATCACAATTATTATTACACTTGTTGATAATTATCAATGGTGTCTTTCTGAATGGAATGTTGATAAAATCATTCAGCTTGTAACACTTTAAAGGGGCATAGTCACGCTATTTCAGTTCACTTTAAAAATCAAAAATATGTCCTCACATCAATGAACAACGCCCAAAAATAATGGTCTAGTTTTGTTACTAAAGACTATATTACTTCACTGAAACTATTTTCTGTCGTCTGTTGCAACGGATGGCACGGATGGAAATGGATTGCAATTTGAAAAAATTAGGCTAAACTTTTCAAATTCTTTCAGTGTGTTGACATGAAATCGATATTAAATGGTGATGGTTTGTTTCCTCTTAATGAAATTAAGTTAATATGTCCCTTTAAATGTTCAAACACAATGTTGGGCATGGATATAGTTAGCTACTGACAATTTTAGCACAGTTTTGACCAGAAATCTGGGAAATACTCGTGACTATGCCCCTTTAACATCCAAAGTGACTGGGTTGAAGTGAACAAACATGCAGCTGCCATGCATATATTTATATATATATTGGTTAGATGCACACTGTCCCATGAATGGCAAACTTGAGGTTGCATAAGCTTGTAGATCTCCTTTTGATTTTCGAATGAAGGCTTCATTTGCAGCACTTTTTTAATTATTGCCATTCAATAAAAGTAAATGCATGTCGTAACTAATCACATTATAATATGTGTAGAAATTTACAAGTCTCACAACCACCTTTAAGTTTTGTGATACTTTTCATGACCAGTAGGCAACAATATTATCAATAATTTTATTATCAATCGCAATTATTATTTTATTGAAGGCCAAAATAAGGGTATAATCAGTTGGAAGCCAGACGCATTCTATAAAAGAAAAAGTGTTTTTTGTTTTGACTCTTTACTGCAAAATGTAAGTCACGCAAGATGTGAAGAACCGTGCAAGTCCCACAAGAAGTGAGTCACTTTTCAGCAACCATAGTCCGTAGATTATTTGATCTTACTTAAAGCCAGGCAAGTTCACGCTCATCCATTTCCGCGTCCATGCAGACTGTTTATTAATTTTTTTCCCTTGTTATTCACAATACTGTGTCAGATTAAATATTAAGAGTGAGAAGATCCTTTGTTACAGTAGTAATGCTAATTGGTCACTTCTTAGACATGACATAACAGAGTCACACTGCTGTAGTCAAAATAGACATGTATGCAGGTCATGTAGTCACGTCCTTTGTCACGCAAGCTGGAATGGGTGGTTGACTGCAGAAAATTGTAAAATTGATGATTTTTACTGAATAAATTAATGAAGTGTATGTATAAATTGTTAAGTTATACTGTAACCCTCTGACTGTATGTTCCTGTTTCATTTTAGGCAAACTCCCCTTTGTAAAGTTGGTGGACAATTTTGATGCTGAATATGAGGTGATGTGAATACCAGTGACATCACAATGTGACTATCAGTGATAACACACATCTTGTTATTGTGATGTGACTATTCTTGATATTGTGCTTGCTTTCAAAGTTTTTGTCTTGTTATTGTGACATTTAACTTTAAGCGATATTATGCATGTTTAAAGTTATTGTGATGTGAATGTTTAATAGTAATATCTCAGATGCTTTCTGAGTTCCCATACATGGTTTCAGAGTTATTGTCTTGACTTTTGTTGGTGCCATTGTGTAGTGCATGCTGGATGTTCTGTCAGTCTCTTAATCAAGAAATCAGCAGGTCGGTGGTTCAAGATTAAGATAAAAAACTACCCCAGATTGCCTTTCTCTCTACCCACCATAAATGGGTACCGGTACTGGCTAGCAAACTGTTAGGGAATCCTAACATTAAAATGCTGGGGTTTGATGGACTAGCATCCCACCCAGGGGAGTAGTAGTAATGCTCCTAGTCACTTCTTGCTACGGAAACTGGAATAAGCACGGGCCATAGCCACCTATAGCTAGCTCATTCAGTTAAAGAGTCTGGTATGAGTTACATGTAACCTACCTTTATTACCTTTACTTGATGGAAGTGCAATGGTGAAGTGGCAGTGCATCGTACTGGAGATGCAATGGTAGTGCATTGTGTTGGAGGTGCAGTGGTTAGATACCTCATGCTCGAGGTGAAGTGGAAGTACATCATGCTGGAGATGCAGTGGAAGTGCATCATGCTGGAGATGCAGTGGAAGTGCATCATGCTGGAGATGCAGTGGAAGTGCATCATGCTGGAGATGCAGTGGAAGTGCTTCATGCTGGAGGTGTAGTGGAAGTGCATCATGCTGGAGGTGTAGTGGTTATGCATCGTGCTGGAGATGTAGTGGAAGTGCGTCATGCTGGAGGTGGTAGTGGTTATGCATCATGCTGGAGATGCAGTGGAAGTGCATCATGCTGGAGATGTAGTGGAAGTGCGTCATGCTGGAGGTGTAGTGGAAGTGCATCATGCTGGAGGTGTAGTGGTTATGCATCGTGCTGGAGATGTAGTGGAAGTGCATCATGCTGGAGGTGTAGTGGAAGTGCATCATGCTGGAGGTGTAGTGGTTATGCATCGTGCTGGAGATGTAGTGGAAGTGCGTCATGCTGGAGGTGTAGTGGAAGTGCATCATGCTGGAGGTGGTAGTGGTTATGCATCGTGCTGGAGATGCAGTGGAAGTGCATCATGCTGGAGATGCAGTGGAAGTGCATCATGCTGGAGATGCAGTGGAAGTGCATCATGCTGGAGATGTAGTGGAAGTGCTTCATGCTGGAGGTGTAGTGGAAGTGCATCATGCTGGAGGTGTAGTGGTTATGCATCATGCTGGAGATGCAGTGGAAGTGCATCATGCTGGAGATGTAGTGGAAGTGCGTCATGCTGGAGGTGTAGTGGAAGTGCATCATGCTGGAGGTGGTAGTGGTTATGCATCGTGCTGGAGATGCAGTGGAAGTGCATCATGCTGGAGATGCAGTGGAAGTGCATCATGCCGGAGGTGTAGTGGTTATGTATCGTGCTGGTGATGCAGTGGAAGTGCATCATGCTGGAGATGTAGTGGAAGTGCGTCATGCTGGAGGTGTAGTGGAAGTGCATCATGCTGGAGGTGGTAGTGGTTATGCATCATGCTGGAGATGCAGTGGAAGTGCATCATGCTGGAGATGCAGTGGAAGTGCATCATGCTGGAGATGCAGTGGAAGTGCATCATGTTGGAGATGCAGTGGAAGTGCTTCATGCTGGAGATGCAGTGGAAGTGCATCATGCTGGAGATGCAGTGGAAGTGCATCATGCTGGAGATGCAGTGGAAGTGCTTCATGCTGGAGATGCAGTGGAAGTGCTTCATGCTGGAGATGCAGTGGAAGTGCATCATGCTGGAGATGCAGTGGAAGTGCTTCATGCTGGAGATGCAGTGGAAGTGCTTCATGCTGGAGGTGTAGTGGAAGTGCATCATGCTGGAGGTGTAGTGGTTATGCATCGTGCTGGAGGTGTAGATAAGTGGAAGTGCATCATGCTGGAGGTGAAGTGGAAGTGCATCATGCTGGAGATGCAGTGGAAGTGCATCATGCTGGAGATGCAGTGGAAGTGCATCATGCTGGAGATGCAGTGGAAGTGCATCATGCTGGAGATGCAGTGGAAGTGCATCATGCTGGAGATGTAGTGGAAGTGCGTCATGCTGGAGGTGTAGTGGAAGTGCATCATGCTGGAGGTGGTAGTGGTTATGCATCGTGCTGGAGATGCAGTGGAAGTGCATCATGCTGGAGATGCAGTGGAAGTGCATCATGCTGGAGATGCAGTGGAAGTGCTTCATGCTGGAGGTGTAGTGGTTATGCATCGTGCTGGAGGTGTAGTGGAATGCATCATGCTGGAGGTGTAGTGGTTATGCATCATGCTGGAGATGCAGTGGAAGTGCATCATGCTGGAGATGTAGTGGAAGTGCGTCATGCTGGAGGTGTAGTGGAAGTGCATCATGCCGGAGGTGTAGTGGTTATGTATCGTGCTGGTGATGCAGTGGAAGCGCATCATGCTGGAGATGCAGTGGAAGTGCATCATGCTGGAGATGCAGTGGAAGTGCTTCATGCTGGAGATGCAGTGGAAGTGCATCATGCTGGAGATGCAGTGGAAGTGCATCATGCTGGAGATGCAGTGGAAGTGCATCATGCTGGAGATGCAGTGGAAGTGCATCATGTTGGAGATGCAGTGGAAGTGCTTCATGCTGGAGATGCAGTGGAAGTGCTTCATGCTAGAGATGCAGTGGAAGTGCATCATGCTGGAGATGCAGTGGAAGTGCATCATGCTGGAGATGCAGTGGAAGTGCTTCATGCTGGAGGTGTAGTGGTTATGCATCATGCTGGTGATGCAGTGGAAGTGCTTCATGCTGGAGGTGTAGTGGTTATGCATCGTGCTGGTGATGCAGTGGAAGCGCATCATGCTGGAGGTGTAGTACTGGTTGTGCATCGTGCTGGTGATGCAGTGGTGCAGTGGTAGTGCATCATCGTAGAGGTGCTTTGGTTATTGCATCATGCTGGAGGTGCAGTGAAAGTGCATTGTGCTGGAGGTGCAGTGGTTGTGCATCATGCTGAAGTTGCACTGGTGAATATCTAATTTCATTTAAAGAAGCAATTTACTAAGACGGGCCTGTAGGGCACCATCATTTAGTTCTGCAAAATTTTGGTCATAGTAGGTTGTTCAATGTCACAATGATTGATTGACTGCTTAATGATAGTACAAATGTAGTCGCGCAAATATATGAGTAACACAATTCTTTAAAACTTGTGCCATTAACTACTGTATTGCAAAACATTGAAAATGCAAGGGTTTGCTATTACTTTTTCGATAGGTATTTTTTTGCAATTTCCAAAACAGATCCCAGTGCACAAAATGTACATGTATATTAATTTTCTAATACAATAATTATTAGTTTAAAAAAAATTATTAAGACTTCATGCAGTTCACTAACCTACAATCAGTGTCTGACTTTGTTGGGACAATGTCCGTACGATAGAATCTCCCTCCCTTTCCCACTAGGCAATGTTATAATAATGTTTCAACCAAATGGATAAAGACAGGCACTTGCAGCCCAATGCAACATTTAATATGGGTGAGAGGAGATGGTGTTCCAATGATTTCTGTATCTTTGAAATAACAATGAAATTGTCTGACATTTGTAAAAGTCTCTCAACTCGTGTTAAAGCCTATTTTGCCAACTCTATCCCATTAACACATAATTATGTATGTTCTTCATGCACTGGTTTCCTCTTTGAATGGCAGGCACACAAAAACATACTCCAAAGGCTGTTATAGTTCCCAAACAACGATAATTTTAGCTTCCTGAAGGTTGTTACATCACATGTGCTTCCAGAACACTCAGGTTTTTTTTTTACAAACGCACTTGAACAAAGTGCTCACAACACTTAATGCAACATTGAATAGGGATAGGAGGGGAGGATGTTCCACCGACTTCTGTCACTGATTGTAGCTTGTAAGGGCCCATCTTTGACAAACCACAAGTTTTCTTGTTGACCCTGCATGGCAAGTTACACGTAGTTTGGTGTGATTGTAATTTTGATTGAGATAAGCTCCAAAACTAACTGTTGCGCTATTTTTTTTTTATTTTCTGTCCAGTACATCACCAATGAGGGCACGCTGTTTACTTTTAAGACCAACCTAAATGCTTCAAAATACAAGCTGATCAATATTGACCTTTCAAAACCTGAAATGGTGAGTTGTATTATTTTCATCACAAGCGCACTTTTATCAGACCTCTGGAAAAAGCATTTACATGACTGTATTATGTCCCCATTTTTAACCGATGAAGTCAGATTGTGTAGGGAGGGAGAGCGGAAAAGATGAAGGGCAGGTAGGGCAGGTTGGTTCTCAGAGTAGGCCTGGTACAAGTGTCGGCCTTGGCAAAATTACGTTGTGTAAACCTCATAAGGTGTCCAAGGGGGCTCAGGCCGATGGGATCTAATGCTAAGCTGGAAAGAATGTGTCAGCGTCGGGAAGATGTGGATATCCCATTTCAACCCCAGAGCTCTTATAGTTTTTGTCCTGCATGGCCAAAAAACAGTGACCGAAGGCACTAGAGTTGAGAATGGCTGAGGTCAGTGACAAGGAACTAACTGAGAGAGGATTCAGGAGAAGTGAAATGAATGGGTTCAGCTGGATCTTCTTGGATAGTATAAGCGGCGCAGAAGGATATGCCAGTTGGTCTTTTTAATTTCTCTGCTTTACTGTTGATTTTGAACCAATTTGCACGACTTTAGAGTTCTAGACAACTTGCTGACTTTTACAGGGAGTCCCGGAAGAGCAAACCGATTTAACGATTATGTCATAAGACATGCTTTAATGTGTTTGAAATTGATGGAGTGATGACCTCGCTTTTTATTAATCTCTTCAGATTCTGACGTATTTGTCTTTATTGATAATCATGTTTTTTTATAGTGCTATATTCACAACAGTACATAAAACCATCGTTCACAACTCTCGGTAAAAGCATGTTCAGCTGTGAACAAGTTTACATCAACATCTAATTCAAGATTCTGAAAGCGATAAGACAAATGAGCTGAGTCATCAGATTTTAAACATTACGTCATTTGGTAATGCATAAGGCAAAATACTGTCACAACTTTCGTCATGCCAGTTAGCACGTTGAGCCAAGTAAATAAAAGATTTATCGAGAGTGGAGTGGGTCAAAACCACTGGTAAATGCCTATAATGCACCTTCTCTTTACCTGTACGTCCCAGTGAAAGTACATTTAAGAGGGCCTATAGTTTCGGAATGAAGCCTTTGTTTCGTGAAATATGCAACTGATCACAAAGCAATAATTTATTTCGCATTTCCCTTCACGAGTTTGCTCAAAGGAGCTTTTGACATGATTAAAGGGAACTGTGCGCAAAGCATGGTGACCAAATGACAGTGAAAAATGATCTTGAGTGAGTCTGCAGAACTATGTTTGGTGAGGAGAGGGTGAATAATTCAGTTGGCCTCCTTTCCAGGGTATTGGCCGCCTTTTCAGTTGGTCAAAATTCAGCGTTGGTTGCTGTAATTCTACAAGTCTAAGGGAAGACTTTGTTCACAACTGCCACACCAGCACGGAAGCCAGACGGCATGGTGATGCAGCCCTCAGGACTACTTGTTCTTTTCATTGGATGTACAGTTACGCACTTTTGCTGCAACTTGCTGTTACAGACGCTTGAATGTTATCGAACGTGCAGTCACGCATGCCTCACTTTCGAGGCAAGCCAGCACTTTGTCAGTTCTGCACACATTGCGGGGCTATGTTTTGTTCTTCCCAGACCAGGGAGATGGGAGCTGATTCCGCCTCCCCTCCATAACTTAAAGATGTCACAATGAAACTTTGTGGCAGTATGTCCACAGTGTTTCTTTGACGTCCACAGAATTAGATGATGCTGTCATGATTCAAAACAGTTGCCATCTTGGATTCTCCATGATGGATTTCTCCTTTCAACTTAAGAAAACAGTCAAAATTGACTCAAACGTATTAAGTGATTAGAATGGCTTAGGCCTTTGGGGGCGCATGTTTATCCACTACGCTTTTATTTGGAGGTTGTAGGGTACCCTAGAAAGAGTTTGTTAGTTAATCAAAATTACATGCATGAGTTGAAATGGTGAACAGATGAACAGACAATAAATTGTTGTATGCAGCAATTTCAAGAGGGTTTTGGACAATATATGGATCATAATATGCCGTAAAAAAACTGAAAACAAATGGGAAAGCTTTGAAGTCTGGTCTGGAAATTGGAAGAAACAAAAATGCTGAAACACTACACTGGGTCAATTTTTTTTATCAAAACATTTAGTGGTTAAAACAAACTTAATAGACTTTATCGAAATGCACAAGATTTGTTTTTCAAGAGAAACCTTTTACCCCAGGTATTTAGTTGGAGATCAACTTTTTACAATTAGTCCAGGAAATGTACAAGTAATGCAACTTTATAAAATGTATGCCTGTTATTACTGTACATTATATCAAAATACTGGCTTAGAATTGAAATGGTTACTTCTAGCAGCTATGGTTTGGTATAAAATTTTGGGGGGTTTTTATTTTGGCGATATGTATTTTTTGCAATTTTCAAACCAGATCTTGCAAAATTTATTCATAAGTCCTCACAGAAAAAGTATTTTTAAAATGTTAAGAATTCATTATCTATCCTGAACCTAGGTGCCCACAACTGTATTAACTCCTGCTTGTAAGGGTCTGTCTTTGATACAATGGATACCACAGGTTTCCTTCTTAAAATTAATGTTAAAATGGTAAATAAATACGAAATAAAAATGTAGAAGTTCACTATAACACAAACAAGAAAAGCCCCAGGGGCATTAGGGTTAGCATTACGGCCACTCAAGATACAAGCCCTAGCCTGTGTAGCAAAAGACACAACGAGTATTTGTTTGGCCAAGCGAAAACCGGAGGTCTGTGGCAAGTGACCACCAAAAAAAACAAGAAAAGCCCCAGGGGCATTGGACCCCGCCGTTCCCCTCCCCCCCTTCGGGGTGCAAATACATTACGGTCACTCAAGATATGTGCCCAAGTGGTATAAAGTTTTGAAGTTGGTGATTTTTCTAACGTTTGACGTGTGTGCTGCCATCCCCCCCCCCACCCCCCAACGTCTTCTCTGCACCCTTCTCCTTGTGATATCATGGATCCCTTATAGTATGAATACCTTTCCCTTCCCTCATTCCTTGGTCATCCACCTGTTCTAGCACTCGCGAAGAAGAACGTGACGAAATAGTTTTGACCATGGCGTGACTTAGTTACGTCAATTTTTTAACGAAATGACATCTCAGCGTAATTCTAAATATTAAACAAGGGCACGGAAATTTAAATAGATTTATTGATGAAGAAAAATTATCCTTAAATCGAAAGGGAACGGTTATCTACTGAAAAATGAAACGTAAAGGTCTACTTTTAGGCCATGATTCGATAAATGCTTTAGCGAAAGCAAAACAGTTCCCCGAATCGGCTTCTGTCTTTCAATGACGTAATGTTTACGTGTTACGGCAAGTTTAGGTGAATTCATGCCAGCTTCAAAGCTCGCTAGCACCTTCTTCCTTGCTCTCATCGAAGAGAAGTCAACTCCATTAAATTTCTTGTACTTTTCTACACAACTTTCCCTAAAGATTTTGGTGAAGCAAAGCAAAACTGCCCAAAAAATGCTTGCATTTTACTGGTGAATTATTCAACTTGGCGAAAGCGAGGGACTTCCCCGAATCGCCTTTTGTGTTTCAGTGATGTAATGTTTACGTGCCAGGGCAAGTTTGGCGAATTCATGCCAGCTTCAAAGCTCGCTAGCACCTTCGTTCTTGCTTTCATCGAAGGGGTTTTCATGCGAGTTCATGCCAGCTTTCAAACTTTAGCTCCCATAATGTTTACGTGCCAGGGCAAGTTAGGCGAATTCATGCCGGCTTCAAAGTTCGCTAGCACCTTCGTCCTTGCTCTCATCAAAGAGAAGTCAACTCCATTGCATGTCTTGTACTTTTCTACACAACTTTCCCTAAAGATTTTGGCGAAGCAAAGCAAAACTGCCAAAAATATGCTTGCATTTCACTGTTGATTTTTCAACTTGGCGAAAGCAAGGGACTTTCCCGGATCACCTTTTGTGTTTCAGTGATGTAATGTTTACGTGCCAGGGCAGGTTTGGCAAATTCATGCCAGCTTCAAAGCTCGCTAGCACCTTCGTTCTTGCTTTCATCGAAAGAATTTTCATGCCATTAAATCGCTGGTAATGTTCTACACCAACTTTCATGAAAATTCTGGCGAATAAACGCTAAATGAACAAAGCTTACCGGCAAGTATTGTTTTGACCGAGCAGAGGTCTGGGGCAACTGACCACGACAAAAACAAAAAAAAAAAAAACAAGAAAAGCCCCAGGGGGCATTAACCCCGCCGTTGTTCTCTCTGCCCTTGGGGTCCAAAATATATTACGGCCAGGTAAAAGTTGGTGATTTATCGTAGCTTTTACGTGCTTGCGATGATAATATAAATCAAGGCACGACTTGCCTAATCATCCTGTTTTAGCGTGCGTGACGAAAAGCGTGATGAAACTGTTATTTTGATCATAGCGTGACTCAGCCTGGCCTCGTAGCTCAGTTGGTTGAGCGACGGTGTTCTAATCCTGAGGTCGTGGGTTCGAATCCCGCTGGGGTCAAAGATTTTTCTTTTATCTTGGTTCTCATTTCTAATTTCTTACTTTTAAGGCCTGTGGTCGGGGGGAAATTATGGAGGGCAGTATTACTCACTTCTTGGCACTCATACATACATACTTTACATCATAAATTACTAAGCTCATAGCGATCGCGAGTTCATGCCAGCTTTCAAACTTAAGCTCCCTAGTACATTCGTCCTTGCTCTCGTCGAAGAAATGTTAAATCCATTGAATTCCTTGTACTTTTCTACACAACCTTCCCTAAAGATTTTGGCGAAGCAAAGCAAAACTGCCAAAAAAATGCTTGCATTTGACTGTTGAATTATTCAACTTGGCGAAAGCAAGGACTTCCCCGAATCGGCTTCTGTGTTTCAGTGATGTAATGTTTACGCGCCACGGCAAGTTAGGCGAATTCATTCCAGCTTCAAAGCTCGCTAGCACCTTCGTTCCTACTTTCATTGGACCCCGCCGTTTTTCTCCTCCTCCCAGGGAGCAAAATATATTACGGTCACTCAAGATACGAGCTCAAGTGGTGTAAATTTTAAAGTGGATGATTTATCGTACCTGTGTTTGCTGCCATTTCCCCTTATGCGTCTGCTCCGCACCCTTCTCCCTGTGGTAACATGAATCCCTAATAGTATGAACCCCATCCCTCATCCTTGGTCATCCACTTGTCCTAGCTTTCGCGAAGAAGAACGTGACGAAATATTTTGACCATAGCGTGACTCAGTTAAGTCACGTTTTTTTTAAATAAACGAACTGACATGTCAGCGTAATTCTAAATAGCAAGGGCACGGAAATTTAAATAGATTTCTTGATAAAAAACTCATTCTAAAATCTAAAGGAAACTGGTAGCTATGAAAAACCGTAAAAGTCTATTTTAGGCCGTGATTCGATGAGTGATTTGGCGCAAGCAAGTTTACTTCTCCGTTTCAATGACGTAATGTTTATGTGCTACGGCACGTAGCATGAATCACTGGCTTTCAAAGCTCGCTAGCACCTTCGTCCTTGCTCTCATTGAAGAGAAGTCAACTCCATTGAATTTCTTGTACTTTTCTACACAACTTTCCCTAAAGATTTCGGCGAAGCAAAGCAAAACTGCCAAAAATATGCTTGCATTTCACTGTTGAATTTTTCAACTTGGCGAAAGCAAGGGACTTCCCCGGATCACCTTTTGTGTTTCAGTGATGTAATGTTTACGTGCCAGGGCAGGTTTGGCAAATTCATGCCAGCTTCAAAGCTCGCTAGCACCTTCGTTCTTGCTTTCATCGAAGGAATTTTCATGCCATTAAATCGCCGGTAATTTTCTACACCAACTTTCATGAAAATTCTGGCGAATAAACACTAAATGAACAAAGTTTACCGGCAAGTATTGTTTTGACCGAGCGGAGGTCTGGGGCAACTGACCACGACAAAAAAAAAAAAAAAAAAAAAAACGAGTATTGCTAGACCCCGTCCTGACGGCGGGGTAACAAGAAACGCCCCAGGGGCATTGGACCCCGCTGTTTTTCTCCTCCTCCCAGGGGGCAAAATATGTCACGGTCACTCAACATACGAGCCCAAGGCGTGTAAATTTTAAAGTTTGTGATTTATCGTACCTTTGACGTGTTTGCTGCCATTCCCCCTTTCGTCTTCTCCGCACCCTTTTCCCTGTGATAACATGAATCCCTGATAGTATGAGCCCCATCCCTCATTCCTTGGTCATCCCTTTGTCCTAGCTTTCGCGAAGAAGAACGTGACGAAATATTTTGACCGTAGCGTGACTCAGTTACGTCACGTTTTTTAAATAAACGAACTGACATGCCAGCGTAATTCTAAATAGCAAGGGCACGGAAATTTAAATAGATTTCTTGATAAAGAAACTTATTCTAAAATCTAAAGGAAACTGGTAGCTATGGGAAAAAAACGTAAAAGTCTATTTTAGGCCGTGATTTGATGAGTGATTTGGTGCAAGCAAGTTACTTCTCCGAATCGGCTTCTGTCTTTCAATGACGTAATGTTTATGTGCTACGGCACGTAGCTTGAATCATTGGCTTTCAAGGCTCGCTAGCACCTTCGTCCTTGCTCTCATCGAAGAGAAGTCAACTCCATTGAATTTCTTGTACTTTTCTACACAACTTTCCCTAAGGATTTTGGGGAAGCAAAGCAAAACTGCCCAGAAACTGCTTGCATTTCACTGTTGAATTATTCAACTTGGCGAAAGCAAGGGACTTCCCCGAATCGGCTTCTGTGTTTCAGTGATGTAATGTTTACGTGCCAGGGCAAGTTATTAGAATTCATGCCAGCTTCAAAGCTCGCTAGCACCTTCGTTCTTGCTTTCAGCGAAGCGGTTTTTATGCCATTAAATCGCCAGTAGTTTTCTAAACCAACTTTCATGAAAATTCTGGCGAATAAACGCTAAACGAACGCACATTACCGACGAGTATTGTTTTGACCGAGCGGAGGTCTGGGGCAAGTGACCACGACGACAAAAAAAAAACAGGTATTACTAGACCCCGTCCTGACGGCGGGTAAAAAAACGGGTATTACTAGACCCCGTCCTGACGGCGGGGTAATAATAATGAAAAAAAACAAAAAACAAAAAACTGGTATTACGAGACCCCGTCCTGACGGCCGGGTAAAAAGTGAGAGTTATTCTCATTGAACCCCCCCCCCCCCCAAAAAAAAATAAATAAAATAAAATAAAATAAAATAGATGGAAAAACGTGCTTGTCAAAATATGCATTGCCATGGAAGATGTTATGTCTTACCCAACTGTTGCCAGATAAATTTTTGAAAAGTCAATCCGTAACATCAAAAGTCTGTGTGGGCACAATCAGCCCTCCTCCCAGTCTGAATAGGGTTAGATGTAAGATAATTATTGTCAGTAATTTACTATGTGGATGACTGGAGGCTTTTTGTCCTCAAACGTAAATTGAGGTGATCATGATTCCCTTCAATTGCAGTCGGTGTGTATCCTTTCTGCACGCCATTTTTTTGCATGATTAGCACACGCACGAGCACGCACACTTTCGGGCCTTGATTGGTTTTCTATGAAAGCTGAGCAGTTCAGAAAAAAAATGGTCGTTTTCTCCTAAACGAGCTTGGTGATCCCAATTTTTTAATACCTAAATTGAAATGGCACACGGTCGAGTACATTATATCGCAATTTCAAGAAAAGTTAATAATTCTGCTTTGAGATATTTTTATTTAAATGTCGAAAAGAACATGTCTTTAGGTACAGCATGGTATGTACGCAGGTGGCAAATTCTTTAACGTTTTTCATATCCTTAATTCCTGTTCTACTAAAATAGTATACAATGCAAGATAAATGTCTATTTTCAATTGTTGAACTGCTCCAATATTTCAATACAAGCAATGACTTTTTAAAACAATTATAGTTCTCATTTCTGATCACTGGGGTTTCTCAGGAAAATCTTGCGGGTGGTATCAATGGCTATCCATGTTGTACCAAAACAAGCTGAGTGACCCCATTTTTGAAATGTTCTAAACATAACTACCAATTGGACCAAGTCTCAGAAAATTGTAAGTATTCCTTCTATTTCGACGGAATCACCTGAAATAGTTATGATATTGTAAATTGTCTCAAAAGGAACACTGGACAACTTTGATTGAAGAAGACAAGAAAGATGTCTTGGAATGGGCTGCCTGTGTCAAGCAAAATTTGTTGATTCTCTGTTACCTTCATGACGTCAAGGTGTGGAGGCCTAAGTGCTTTTTCATACAATGTAGATTGTTGTTATACATAGCATTACATAGCATTAAGTGTGGTTACTTAAAATATTTTTATTGAACAATATTAAACGTGGTTTTGCCATCTTTTACACTGAACATTTCGTCTGCTGTCTACGTTGTTATGCACCTGTCGGTATTAAGTGGAAGCGGGAGGGGGCAGCAAGGCAAATGCAAAACATTTGATTTATATTTGGTGAAGAACTTCTTTTTAAGGTGGCTGGCCTGGATTTTGTAAGAGCACACCAGCCAACATTTGAATGGCTTTTACTTCACTGTCAGAGATCAGTAGGGTTAGCGACTTCAAACTTTTCCTACACTTAAATTAAACAATCCAAAAAAGTTAGTTTCATTGACGTCAGTGTTACTATAGCAACACAATGATAATATGTCGTGTATTTTACATACAGTAGAACCCCGGTAACTCGAACTCTGAAGGGAAACGGAAAACAGTTCGAGTAAGCGGGGGTTCGAGTTATCGGGGGTCGATAGAATATTCAATTTGCCAAGTTAATAATTGATAGCATACTGATTTTTCAGCACTTCAGTATACAGTACAGTGCAAATTAAACTTATCTCGTCAGAAACTGTAACACGATTGTGCATTCTTATGATAATACAGTACTGTGAACGTAACTCAGTTGCAATCAAGATCATAAGATCGGGAAATGACTGTTAAAGACGTGATCTGTTCGTTGCACTAATTATAACCAAATTGCTGTAGTGCTAGTTTTAGTGTTTAAATCCAATTGCACGGCAAGAAGAGCTAATGGGATATTTCAGTGGGCATTCGTGGTGAGCTGCAAGAACCAGAATTCAAGTTATCGGGGTAAATTTTGATCAAGGGAAACGAAATTTAGTTCGAGTTAGCAGGGAATTCGAGTTATCCGAGTTCGAGTTAACCGAGTAAATATGACTGAAAAGTGGGGTCAAATCCAAGGGATATGGGACAAAGTTCGAGTTAGCGGGAGAGTTCGAGTTACCGGGGTTCTACTGTATTTCTAATTTTCTTGACGTCTAGACCGAAGCATTTGAAGGTCTTGCTAACTGGAAAGTTGGCGATGTCAGTTCATGTTTGAAGTTAAGGTGCAACATACTCAGCCGATGATAGTAAGGCTAATTGAACATGGAGAATCGTGTATTTCTTTTCCCATTTAGATTTGACTCTTAGAGTGTTATTGGAGTGTTGTTGGAACCTTGGATGGACAAATACAATATAAATAATAATGATAATAATAATAAATAAATGAATCAATCTGGAGGAAGGCACTAGGCTTGATTGCAAAGCAGCTGGAAATCACAGCTTTTTCTTATCTCTTGCAGAGTGTTCTTTACCTGCACAGTCTGTCAGGGGAGCGACTAATGAGTTTTCCACTTGATATTGGCAGCATTGTTGGCTATTCAGGGCGGAAAAAGGATTCGGAGGTATGCAAACAAATGCTTTTGACCTCATTACACTGTTTTAAAATCCTTTTCAAAACTTTACTCAGCTCAGCCATTTTCGTTTATAGGCTCATGCTTTTAAGCATGCTTTTTTTTTTAAAGCATGCTTTTAAGCTTTTACGCATGATTTTAAGCATGCTTCAAGCTCCTGCTTTAAAAAGAACAAAGCACATATTACTTCATTGAGTTTGACAAAATTTCCTCAAATCTACCATATTCGCCAACTTCGCCGTTTCATCAAATTCATTGTTTACCCTTATACTCAGCTTATTTGCATGAAATCTTGGACATTTTGGTAAAATTGGTGACTTTTCTGGTACCTTTCTACTTAGCTCATATCGCTGCTAGTGAAATATGCCTCCGTCTTTTTCACAAAATCAAGCACCTGCAAAATTTAGTTTGTCTGTGTGGCGACTGAATTGAGTCACTTATTAGCCACAGTTGGGTCTTATAGACCAGCGTCACTCTACCCAACCTCAAATGGCATTTAATCAATGCTGGTTGTGTTAAATGTTGTAACAGATCTATATAGTGAGTAATAAAATACTTGTTGCTGTTGTTCTAGATATTCTACCAGTTTACATCATTTCTAACTCCTGGAATTATCTATCATTGTGATTTGACTCAGGAGAACTTGACACCCAAGGTTTGAGTTGAAATACTCTTGTCAAGCTTTGTCATTGTTTTCTTCTCTGCCTGTTCTGCATTGCAAAAGTCCTCATTTATCACACTTTAAATCTTTACTATTCTAGATTACCGGTAGTTAGTCTGAGGCAGTGTTACTTGAGCCTGAGAAAACAGAGGACTTTGCACAGCCCACTGCATTTGTTTTTAGAAAAGGGGTATGAGGGAGGTTTTAGTTTTGCCTATCCCTAGGTAAAGCTTTTGTTTGGTCTCTAGTACGTGTGGCGTAACCCTTTTCACGAAAGTAGACAGACATTCTAGTCAGCTTTAGAGGACCGGAACAAGTTGTCAAAGAGTTATCCAACAAATTGCTTTCGTTTTGTTGCAGTTTCCTTCTCATAAAACCTGCTTGAAGTGATTTTGTGTTGTGCTTGTTTTACTCCCAACTGTTTTCTTTCAATGACAGGTTTTCCGTGAAACAAGGGTGAAAGGATTTGACACTAGCAACTATGAAACTGTGCAAGTGTTTTACCCCAGTAAAGATGGAACCAAGATTCCCATGTTCATTGTTCACAAAAAGGTAAGTGGTATAATTACATTTGTGGAGCGGTAGTTACTTTTGTAGTCAAAGGTGAATAGTACACTTACGTTTGTAGAGTGGTATAATTACTTTTGTAGTCACAAGTGGGTGGTGTAATTACTTTTGGAGCCAAAGCTCTCGTCTCATGACTCGTGACTATGTTTCCTTCGCAACAGCGTGCTCAGACTCTCTCTAGCCTTTAGTGAGGAATATAGGGCATGAAATCGACTGGGGGAAGGAGCGAGCCCAAGGAGCCTGTTCAGACTCTAGTCCTTTACGCATTCTCACATGTGCGAGCCTGCATTTGTCATTTCTAAATTGACCTTAGGCTACACTCCCTACCTTTGTCAAGTTGCCACCTTGATCAAACCAGTCAAACCTCCAGTAACTGGACACAATCGCGACCGCATCTACTTAGTGTCTGCTTAGAAATTTTACCTATTAATGGGAGGCTTAAACCGTGGCTGGGATTATAGTTAATGTCCGCTATATGCCTACAGAAGTGTCCATTGGAAGAGGTTCGAATGTATAATTAATAACGTGTTTCTTTTAGATCGCAGGAGACAACTTGTTTGTGAACTCTCAAATAGGACTTGTGGACTCTCAAACTTTCTTACTCCCCTGTACGATAGACCCTTTACTGTCTTGCTAGTGTCTGTTTCAAGCCTTGCAACTTCTGCTACTTTAACGATGCATTACATTATTCTCTGCTTTTTTGCCCCTTTTCACCTTGTTTTTTATTTATTCATTTTTTGCATAACGTAGCTTGTATGATCTCTCTTCTTTACTTTTTGTGCAGTTTGTTGTTTTCTTTTATTTTGCTGGTTGTAATGTTCTGTGTTTTTTGTAATAATTCTTTGTATCTCAATAAAAAACACACACGTACAGGGCTCGAGAATTAAGGAAATGATAAGAAAAAACTTTCTACCAGTCAAAGAGATAACAAATACCCTTGTCGTCGGCTTGCTGTCGCTTTTTTGCTGTCCTTGTGATTAGCATTTGGCTGGCAGTAGTAGGAATTCTTATCTATTTCTGAACTGGTCTTGTTGTTCAGGATATCGAGTTAGACAGCAGCCATCCGCTCTTCTTGTATGGTTATGGAGGTTTCAACATCTCTATCACTCCAGCCTTCAGTGTATCACGGATTGTATTTATGAGACATCTTGGCGGAGTCGTTGCTGTACCTAACTTGAGGGGTGGAGGGTAAGTGTTACCACCATTTCATGCAGACTCTTAGGGGAGGTTAGGGTTTTATTTCTCAAGAAGGGGCCGTGCTGATCAAAATACAGTAGAACTCCTTATTTTAAATCCCGGTTATCTGGAATCCCCCGCTATATCTTAATGAAATAAAGGCCGATTCTCTTACATTTGCCTACCATATTTTAATCGTTTACTATGGGCTATGTTGAACTCAGTGATCTCGAATTTCCTAGTGACTTCCCTTGGCCTTAATTACATCACAAAACAATATTGTTTAATTATGATGAACTTTGTCTTTAATCCATTCATTGCCGTGCTGTCCTTAATCGCCCGAAAAGGATCTGGTGTGCGTTTCTAGAAAGCCCCCGAAAAGCCATTGGTGAAAACACGAGCTACTCATTCTACAAAGCTGTTATTTTAACACAGCAAACTTTCATGTTTAGAAGCTTGTTTGTTAACAAATATAACGATTATTGGCCTGAAATTGAGCTAAAAAATTTGGGGGCTTCTGAGAAACGTGCGCCAGGCTTCTTGTGCCAATTATGACGTCATTACGTCTAAAGGCTAAAGGTGCTTTTGAAGTGGGTTGAGATTTTGCAAATCATGTTTAAGTGAGGACGATCGGATGAATGTGGCTTGGGTTACACACCTAAGATCAATTTTCTCTAGCTAAATAGAAGAAAAATGTATCCTTCCAATGGTCCACTGTTTCTTGTTGAAAATGTGCCTTTTCCTGAAGTGTTCTGCCTAAATTTTTCTATCACAAGGAATGTATGCAAAATGGCAAAAAGAAAAAACTGAGACTAAAGCAACAGGACCGAGTGCGAAAATTGAAAAGTTGTTCAGGTTGCAAAATTCTGAACTTTGCGCGTGCCTAAAATCAAACTCTTGAGAAATGGCCCTTACCGTGTGGCACTAAATTTTTGCTAGCCTGAGAAAACAGCCGCCGTTTCGTGAGGTCGCCACTTGAGCCCTCGCAAAACAACGTGCTTCTGATTGGTTGAAACGCGAGGAATTTCGTTCGAACCAATCAGAAGCACTATCTAGATCTGGGGAGTGACGCGTCATCAGTATAGAATTTCTGCGCTCATTACTCAGACGTCGTTTTGCGAGGGCTCAAGTGGCGACCTCGCGAAACGTCGGCTGTTTTCTCAGGCTAATTTTTTGTGGGTTCTAATTTTTGCGATTTTTGCGGTTCGTTTCGCGATCTGCAAAAAAAAACGTTCTCGTAAAATACAATTACTGCAATTTTCTTTCCGCAAAAATTTACTCCTGTAGAAGTTATATTTAAAAATACTGGTTTGGAGGAGAAAATGCTATAGATAACTCGGTGGATAATACATCAAGTGGCACTCTATAAGTTATTGTCGATCCATTGTAATGGAGTGACAATGATTAATCTGTTTTACATTCGCCTGTTGTTTTATCTGTTTTTTTCTTTTGCATGTACGTGTACTCAAACAAAAAACAAAAATGTTATCAGTTATATTTGAACGTGACTTCCAGAAAATTGCAAAAATTAATTCCCAGCAAGAAAAACTAGTCTTTTCCAATCGCAAAATTAGTTCCCCCAAACCACAAAAAATCGTCAATCCACAAAATTAAACTCCTGCAAAGATTTAGTGCCACACGGTATTTAAACGAAACACTATCTATGCTGCAATTTTCAAGCGAGATGGCTACGGTTCCAGCATTGGGAACGACGTTCAGACACGTGAACTTTGTGTTGCCCCATAATCGACAGAGATCAGCCACCTTGGACGAACTGTGTGGAAGTTTGGTGAATTAAATTAAACAACAAGAAGAGCGACAACATAATTTGCCTGGTAAAGATCAGACCTATTTGCAAGTGATTTATTACATATTACAAGAAGAGCGACAACATAATTTGCCTAGTAAAGATCAGACCTATTTGCAAGTGATTTATTACATGTATATTGATTTCCTTATTTTTGTCGGTTAAATAAATAAAAGACTGATCGATGCTTGTGTCTTTTTCTAGGTGGCACTCGGGTTAAAAAGTAAAGAGCAAATGAAGCCCTAATTTCATATGTAGAAAAATACCTATAGGACAAAGCAAGACACCAAAACTAATAATATAACACTTCTAAAAATTTAAAATGTCAATGGAAGATTGCCCCCCCCCCGCCCCTCCCCCTCAAAAAAAATGAAGAGAAAACCCCAAAATACCTCAATCTAGAATCTGTGACCCCAAAATCCCACACGCCTTCTCGTCACTCAACAACCCAAGTCCCCCAGGTGGTGGGGAAGCGTAACTGGCCTTATTGCGCCCCCAGATATTTACACCAGCTCTCATACTTTGTTTTGCATTTGTTGTGTTTTTTTATGACAAATAGTGGTCTTATTTCATTATTTCCAATGTACTTTCCCCCAAAAAACCCATAATTATGCATTGATACCCTTTCATTTTAGCCCTTGGCAATTTATCTATGTTAGTAAGAAAATATGATCGCTTTCTGCGCGCATTGCGTGGCTTTTTTAAGAAAAAAAATGAAGAGCAGAAATTCCCTTTTGTTACTTGGAAGTAAAGTTTTTTCCGAATACCTCTCGGAGTGAATGAAGGATTTTGTTACGATTTGGTTACGCATACCGTGTTTCAAACAATCTAAAATTTGGATTGTCGACTACGGACAACGGACTCATGGTCCTCGAATGGTGATAAAACTTTTACTAAGGTATAAAAATAAAAGAAGAAATGGAAGTAAGTGTGGAGTACTTTACAAATGGCTATAAAACTAGGAACTTAAGATTTCAGATGAATAAGTAGCTCTCGTCATTGGTGTTGTTTACCTTCCAGTCCGTATGAACGGGCCCTTCTGATTGGTTAGATTTTTATAGCCGCAAGAAATGTACGTGAGAGACAAATTGTTTACTGCACGAATCTCCAAACAAAGAGTGTCGCATATCGTTCTTAGTTAGTAATTTCAAGAGGTTTTCTGGTATGAGTTTCGTTTTTTTTTAGCCAATGACGTCACGTTAGTGACGTCATATGGCTACTGTCAGAGCCTAAAAATCAACGATAGACGACAGTGTCGTGTCTGTCTTACGATTTGTGAGGCTGGGGGGATATTCTGTGAGACGATGGGTGGGGGTGTGCACCGGGACACTGAAACTCTTACCTTATCAGCGGCACAAACCCATACAGCTAATGTTATGGGAGTAAGACCCCGGACGTTTGTGTACGTGAGGTCTGGCAGGATTTCATTCGCGTTGTAGTCCTGTGTTTACTTAGCTGAAGTATAAATTTCCACAGCAGCAAATACAAGACGGACTTGCCAATGTGAGATGTTGTATGAACAGAACGTGGAAATTAACGTTACATCGATCCCTAATTAACAGTGAAAGGAACAATATTTAAAGCCCAAGTTTATAACGATAGTGAAAAGACTAGAGTAAAACAGCATAAAAGTTTTCGGGATTATCTCTCGGTAACAGCGAATCTAAAATTTGCAGTGTCATTTTTGAGTGCGTGTTATAAAACATGAAACCCATTAAAACTAAACCGGAAATTGCGCGGCTTGTTGCTAGCTATTCTTAAAACTGAAAAAGTTGAATGAAACTAGTATTAAAATTCAAGTCACAGTGGTGATCAAGGAATTAGAGGATGGATGTAGTAAAATCTTAACAAGATACTAAACGTTATTTCGGGGTTATTCATAGCTCAAAGTGTAAAGCGTATGTTGAGCAAATTTGCATAGTTGACAGCTTTAATTTCAGCCTTATAAGGAATGTAATGCAACACTTAAAACATCTCGAACCGACCGAAACAGTACCGAAAGATTAACAACAACATATGTGACAAAGCATTCTAATAGAGACCTGTTGGATCCACTGGAAAGCGAGCTGAATTTGAACATTTTCGTACTGTTCGAAGGCAAAGCAAACGAAATTTATTCGGCTGTAGGTTGAGACTCAAAATAAACACGTGAGCTAAAAATAACTTTGTACCGTGGGAAAGTTACAAATGTAAACATACTTTGGTCGATTTGTGAAGCAAAAAGACGAAAATTATTATACCCGACTTGATTACAAAGCAAGCAACTTCAATTAACAGGGGAAATAAATATAGTTGCAAAACTATTTCAGTCGTGTTTATAAACGCTAGTTCAAACCGATTTCGAACGAAAATATTGTGAATACAAGAAACGCCGTTTGATGGCAGACTCCTGTTTTGACAATACAATGTACTAAGAACGTAAGTGGTTGACTGAAACGTCTGAAACCTTACAAATTAAACAAAGTAAAGCGAGACGCGTGTCACGCAAATCACACAGAGCGTCAAAACGGCACCATTTAGAAAGTTGACCGTTTATGAGCACTGAAAAGTAGTGGATATTCGCCGGTAGAAGTAAGAAATTAAAAGGTTCAACTGCAAGTTGCATTTATTTCTGAAGCAAAATTGTTAACTTTCCACTGATCTTTGCCTAAATTATGTATGCAATATTTTTCGACGGTGAGTTTAAGTTTAAGTTTCTTGTTTTTGTCTGTGTTCTTTGAAGAACCGTGAAACAAAGAGCTTTCTTCGGTTTTTTTTACTCCGCGTAGTCACGCTGCTGAATCATTACCAGGTTTTATAGTGGATAACCACAAGATCTTTTTGGTGGTCGGGGGGGGGGGGGGCTGAGGGGTTAGGGTGGGACTTACCGGAGGTGTAAAGTCCCATAGGTTGTCAGGATAAATTTCACCATATTGTGAAACAAAAACAGTCATTGGCTCTGCGCGCATTGCGTGCCTATGTTTAACATAGCTTGCCACAGCTTTCAGAATGCGTACCTCTTCGATCTTATGAATATAACGACTTGGTTTAGGTCCAAGTATTCAAGCTATCAAGATCAACATGCCTGTGCACAAACCAAAGCCCACTAAAGCAGAACAAGTCTTTTCGAGGGATGTATCAGCCCATTTACAGGGAAAGCGAGCCCCTTCTCAGCATTCTGTACCTCTTATAGAGGCGATGAACGAGCCCCTGTTATGGAAAAATCCAGCCTCTTCGGAGGATATATGTGGGGGTGGGAGGGAGGACATTTAAAATGTCAATCTTGGTCATGTTGAGATTGACAAATGACACAGTACCTTGAGCCTCCCAAAAGCAACCACCTGGGCTGTGACAAAAATGTACAAAAAGTTGATCCCGTACGAACGGTGATCGCTTACAACCGGCCTCAATTGAGTTCTTACTCTTACCATAATGGAATGAGGAGTGGTCTTTTTCGCATGCACATTTCCCAATTTTTCTGCAAAGACATGCGCCCCAATGCGTGCCTATATTATGAGTATACCTCACTGCTCAAGCACTAAGAGACTGTCTTTATTTTGAAAATGCTGTCTAAAATCATGGCTGGATTAGCCTCATGCACAGATGTCTCTTGCCTGTGTAGGAATCAGTGGGTTTGTAAAACTATTTAAAAATGTAATGCTGTGGAGCACTTTCGTTAGTAAACTTGAATGATAATTTGTTTAGGTAAACGTGCCCATTGGTAACAAATGTTTTCAGACGTTTCGGGTGTGACCCCTTCATCAGTGGATTAAATCCGTTGCAATCATTCAAGATTTGTAAAACTATTTGTTTTTCTGAATTGGCAGTGAATATGGTGAGACATGGCATCAAGCTGGTTGCTTTGGAAACAAGCAAAATGTTTTTGATGACTTTCAGCACGCGGCAATATACCTTACACAGCAGAAATACACATCACCAGCTAAGTACGTTTTACAGCCTTAAGAAAGTAGAAGGAGCATTTTAGTTGAATACAAATGCAGAAATGGCCTCACAGAATGACGTGAACTTTAATATTTAGTTCGCAGTCCTCTTTTACGATTCATCCCCTTTTGATCACATATTTCACATAGGTAATCAAACTATTTGTATATTATTAGATAATGCATATTGTTTGTCTGTGTTAACCAACAAACAAGCCATGATCCAACGAATAACTGAAGCCAAACAGGTTGCATTTGCTGCCAGTGAGAATCGCGGGAAACCCATGTAAGACAGGCTTAGGTTGCATAATTACTTTTGAAGTCGTGGGTCGAAATTTGGTACAAACGTAGATGTTGCTTCAGTTAAAGCATCAATTTATGCCTACCGTTTTTCTGTGTTTACTTACTGGACAGGATAACCGTCTGTGGTGGATCTAATGGTGGTCTTTTGGTGGGTGCTTGTATAAATCAAAGACCGGATCTGTTTGGCTGTGCCATCTCACAAGTGCCGTAAGTGTATCCTTTCTCTTTTTCCATTAAGCTATTAGCAAAACTGTAGATAATGCGTGAATGGACATGCATTGTGCGGCTGATACAATTTCAAATTTCAAAATGCATCGTGGCACCCATGATTATTACGCTGATCCCTGAAATGCACTTCCCCCAAGCAGGTCTACTCCATTTTAGTATCCACTAATCTTCTAGTAATAATAAAATCTCATTACACTGTAACTCCTTGAAGAGGAATCTGGTGTAGATAGTAAGAAGCGAAAAGGTGTTACAGTTGGGCAGTTTGTACTTTAAATAATAATCTTCCGGTTTCTAGTTATCGGCTTACTTTTGTGCCCCGTGCAAAGAAACTGATGGTATTCACCGTAAGACAAAGTGATATCTAAAAAGAAAGAGCTCTGTCTGCTGGCGTAGTGTGTGCGTAGTTAGAATTTCTCAGAGGTTCACAAGAGAAGGGTGTCGTTAATGACTGATAATGACCATATTCATAATGATCATGATCATATCAATCTGATTGGATGAAACAAGCCCAAGAAATTAGCTTGGAAGACATCAACGAAAATATTGAAGCAGTAGCTAAACAAAATAGTGCAAAGGTTTTAGCTAAAGCGTGAAAGGTAAATCACCTGACCACCTTTAGCCTCCAACGCTGACATTCTTTGGACTCGGACGAATGGATTGTGTGACGAGCTCCAAGGACGACTGCGTTGGAGGCTAAACCACCTTTCACGAAGAAAAACACTGTGTGAAGACTACTGGATACTTTGGTTAAAGAAAATAGACAACAACACCGTAGGCTCGATTTCCGCCGCTCTCTCGAGTCCGGTCTTTGTTGTATGAACACCTCAATCGTGATTACAAGATGTTTTCGCCGCTTATTTTGGTGAACTTGAAGTTCTTGTCATTAAAGATGTGTTTATTGTTCATCGTGGTGTAAGATAGGTAAGATGAACGTTTATTCGTTTGTCTCACGATGGAATCGCTTTGACTTGTTGATCGCGACGTTTCGACTGCAATACTGCTAGTCTTCATCAGGCGATGAGGTCAATTGTTTACGTGTCGCTATTTGTAGCATGATGGTTCGCTGCTATTGGTGCATTTCGATCCTCATTATTATTCCGACTATTAGATGTTGTTCCCTCACAGGTCCGCTTTGTGGTTGGTCGGCTGTTGTGCTGTCTGATCGTAGGTATCCAAGCTTCTGGAATTTCGATTCCACTATCTCTATTGATGTTATTAGGATGAAGTCTTATATGGATAGCCTCTTTGACCCTAAGTGTGTACCAGTGAGGGTCACGATCAATAAACTTAACTTCTTTCCAAATAGGAAGATGCCCCGTTTTGTTAGCGTGCTCCGAAACAGTGGAGGTTTGGGTACGAGCAAGCCGTATATCTCTGTCGTGTTCTTTTATCCTGTCTTGCATCGCTCTCCCTGTTTCCCCGATGTATACTTTGCCTATGAAGTCTTATATGGATAGCCTCTTTGACCCTACGCGTGTACCAGTGAGGGTCACGATCAATAAGCTTAACTTCTTTCCAAATAGTTCTTGATGAAAAAGCAGTTTTCATCAACTTTTGCAGAAATGCCGCCTTCAGCATCTTTAGCGAAATAAGATAGGTTTTTTCCTCTAGCTTTGTCAGTGGTTTTCTTTGACTACTCACGGTACTCATCGCGGTATTTAACGTCAATTGCAGTAATCAGAACAGCCTTTGGGTCACGTTCATGACACATTAATTCACAGTGGAGCGAAAGTGATGGAAAGAAACATGTAAAAGACTAACTTAACGCTGTCGGTGGTGTTGTGTTAGAGCAGGGACAAAGCATAAATTTCTTAGTGGTTTACGGACAAGAGAAAATATGCTTTTATTGTGTTTTGGGCGAGTGCAGAAGCCGTGAGTTGCCAAGGCGGGGGTTGTCTGTCATCATAAACGCTTTGGTAATTGAGGACATAAAGGATAACAAGACTAAAACAGATAAAAATCAAAGGGGCTATGAGCCAACTCGTGAATGGAGGCCGCTTACGTTTTTTCCAAAAAGGAAGATGTTATACTGCTGCGTGTAGCATGACATCTTAACCGATTATTAGAGGAGAGCGGGTTTTTAGTTCTATGAATCGAGGAATAGACCAAGAAATGGAAACAGAAACAGATTTGTAGCAAAACGTTTTGTGTGTGCCGTGTGTGCCGTCCGTTTTGCGTATGTTTTTGCACACTCAAACAACAGATAACTCAACATTGTTGGCTCCCCAAATTAACTTCTTTTTACACTAGAATAGTTAAATTAATATATTCTGATAAAAAAAAAAACTATGGTTACCTATTGAGTATTAGGCAGAAAACAACCGTGTAAACGAAAATTGTTGAAATTTTCCGCAAGTAACTCAACTTAGTTGATGAGAGCCAGTCGTATCAAATATCAACCCGCTTATGCAAATTAGTCTGTTACAAAACATTGCTTCCTAAACCAAACTATCACTTAAAACAGACAGAACAACCTATAAGAAGCTTTTCCAGCCAAAAGTTTTATTCCAATAAACAATACATTTACTTTTAAAAAAATATTAAAATATTTCCTGACTCAGAGCGCAATAAAAATTTTTAAAAACTGTTGAAGTGGAATATTTCGTCCGGACCAACCGAACTTCATCAGCCACGGTAGAAATGTGAATATTAAGAAGGTTATATCACTTCATAAGGGTCTCAAGGGGGCTAAAATAGTGTTATAGATGTTAGCTAATTCGAAGCCATTGTCTCTATTCGAAGAGGGCTTTCGTAACCGGATCTCAATTGCTTCCCTTATGCGGCGTTTGAACGTGTTGCTTTCCGTGGCGATAACTTTTGTTTTGCTGGAATCCACCGAATGTCCCGTGAGCTGGCAATGTTCGTGAACGGCTGATAGAAGCAAAAAGCGTTCGATTTTCTTGTGTGCATGCACACATCCCACACGTGCATGTAATTTTGGGAGACACTTCACAAGGTTTCATTGCGACCGGTTTGAAGCGGCTTTGTGAACAAAATTGCACAAATTATAGAAATCTGGATCAAACGATCAGTTAAACAATTTTTAAAAAGCAAATCAACATTTAAAAACAAAATTTACCGTACTGTAGCGTTTACCCAGGTCTTGTAAAATCTATTTGAAGTCCGTGGTTCGGTTTAAATTTGGAGCAAACTTAAGGTGGGCACACACGACTGGTCCCCTGCGACTGGTCCCCTGTAGTGTGTACACGAAGGAAATAGTTGCGGGGACAAGTCCGTTGAAGAGTTTAAAAAGCTGGCAAATTTAGGGCGCTTTAACTGAAAGTCGCCGAAATGTGGAGACAAAAAATAAAGTGACCCTCAACAGTGAAACCGAATTACTAGATTAACCACAAACATTAAAATAAATCAACTGCAAACCGGTTCAGACCTCGTGCGGTCTATCAGTGTTTGTCATTTGCAATTTGATAACGTTTTTTCTCCAGTATCCTATATTGCTGGTACAGAAGCGTAAAAAGACAACTGTTCGATCAAGACTCCCAATACAGACAAGTCAATTGGAAAAAAGTAAAAGATCCGATGAAATATTTTCATTTGGTCGCAGGAACTTGCCCCATGAACAGTACCCACTAAGGGACCAAGCATAGTTTGTGGGACTAGTCCCCGGGACTGGTCCCACTAATTCAAACAAGTTTGAATTCGTGAGACTAGTATTTGGTCCCCGCGACTTACAATTTTTGACTAAAATGGGTAGTGCACACGAAGAGACTTGGTCCCCGGGAATAGTCGCAGGGACCAGTCGCAGGGACTAGTCCCCTCGTGTGTGCCGACCTTTAAGGTTAATCTTTTGCGGATCAAAAGATCTCAGCACGAAACGGCTTTTCGTGGCTTCAACAGAGCTTCATGTCCTCTTGTTCGGCGTTCGATTATTCCTCGGGGTGATTCCTTTCCATTTTCAGCTCCAAAATAGAAGCATCTTAATTTTAAGAGCAGAAAAGTACAATTTGAAAATCTAGGACCGATCCGCCGCGCGGCGCCATTTTCTTCGTTTGTACAACCCCATACTTGTGACGACACTTGAATAACTTTATATGAGGTATGAAGTTTACTGATGATCGAGTAGACGGTCGGAGACGGTTCGATCATGTAAACTTTATACTTAATATAAGCCACGATGTGTGATTGGACGAATAAATTCACGTGACTTCATTCATTCCAATCACTCGTCGTGGCTTATATGAAGTACAAAGTCTACATGATCGAGCGAGCGAGTCCAAATGCAGCCCTAACTGCAAGAATTCCCCGTCGTACTTCTAAGATGTACCTTGACCTCTTTATCGCTCACTCTTGTCTTGTAACATTACCACGCAATAAATGTTTTCTCACATCACTCATCTTGAAGAGTTGAAGACATTTTTGACCTCTTATTACTTTAATCTGTCATTGACCGACAAAGATATTGTCCAATAGTCTAATGAATTTACTAATTAGTATATACAAAACCAGTAATCTTGGTATTTTAAACACAGAGAGACGATACAATTGAGCCCTTTGTTGGCTTTCTTTTTCTTTTAAGCCAATGACGTCGCGAAAGTTAAAATTAAAGTTAATCCAAGAACACTGAGAACTACCGAGTAAACTCCGAGTAGGAGAGCAGCTTCCCATCTTCCATCAAAAGATCTTGAATAAGAAAGATACATTTTTATTAAACCAATTTCTATAGGAAAGAGTTTGACCACCTATTAAAATCTCCTTATTGTTAAATAAAACTTACTGAATGTTTAGTTCTAAAAAGTATTGTAATATCAATTTGGAGAAGTGAGGCAGGTTAATCTGTTTAAAACTTAAACTTATTATTATAATTACACCGCAGCAGAAAGTTTATACCGCCATATTTATAAAGGAAGTGGTTGGGAATAACCTTCCACGATTCAGCATGCGTTAGCTTATCCAAGAATCTAGATATCTAAGCAAGTTTTTCTTCATTCCGCAGTTCAAATATATGAATTTCATATATTCATAATTTCATCTTCATCTTTCCCGGGTATATTACGAACCAATTTAATGACCAGCTCCCAGTTGGCTTGTTAGCTCAATTGGTCAGAGCGCTGCACCGGTATCGCAGAGGTCAGGGTTCAAATCCCGGCAAGCCTGATTTTTTCAGGCTTTGTTTTCGCAACTGCATAAGTTGCGTTAATAACTGCGAGGATCTTCTTTACATTGATTTCTTCATTCCGCAGTTCAAATATATGAATTTCATATATTCATAATTTTATCTTCATCTTTCCCGGGTATATTACGAACCAATTTAATGACCAGCTCCCAGTTGGCTTGTTAGCTCAATTGGTCACAGCGCTGCACCGGTATCGCAGAGGTCAGCGTTCAAATCCCGGCAAGCCTGATTTTTTCAGGCTTTGTTTTCGCAACTGCATAAGTTGCGTTAATAACTGCGAGGATCTTCTTTACATTGATTTCTTCATTCCGCAGTTCAAATATATGAATTTCATATATTCATAATTTCATCTTCATCTTTCCCGGGTATATTACGAACCAATTTAATGACCAGCTCCCAGTTGGCTTGTTAGCTCAATTGGTCAGAGCGCTGCACCGGTATCGCAGAGGTCAGGGTTCAAATCCCGGCAAGCCTGATTTTTTCACTCTTTGTTTTCGCAACTGCATAAGTTGCGTTAATAACTGCGAGGATCTTCTTTACATGGATTTCTTCATTCCGCAGTTCAAATATATGAATTTCATATATTCATAATTTCATCTTCATCTTTCCCGGGTATATTACGAACCAATTTAATGACCAGCTCCCAGTTGGCTTGTTAGTTCAATTGGTCAGAGCGCTGCACCGGTATCGCAGAGGTCAGGGTTCAAATCCCGGCAAGCCTGATTTTTTCAGGCTTTGTTTTCGCAACTGCATACGTTGCGTTAATAACTGCGAGGATCTTCTTTACATTGATTTCTTCATTCCGCAGTTCAAATATATGAATTTCATATATTCATAATTTCATCTTCATCTTTCCCGGGTATATTACGAACCAATTTAATGACCAGCTCCCAGTTGGCTTGTTAGCTCAATTGGTCAGAGCGCTGCACCGGTATCGCAGAGGTCAGGGTTCAAATCCCGGCAAGCCTGATTTTTTCACTCTTTGTTTTCGCAACTGCATAAGTTGCGTTAATAACTGCGAGGATCTTCTTTACATGGATTTCTTCATTCCGCAGTTCAAATATATGAATTTCATATATTCATAATTTCATCTTCATCTTTCCCGGGTATATTACGAACCAATTTAATGACCAGCTCCCAGTTGGCTTGTTAGTTCAATTGGTCAGAGCGCTGCACCGGTATCGCAGAGGTCAGGGTTCAAATCCCGGCAAGCCTGATTTTTTCAGGCTTTGTTTTTGCAACTGCATACGTTGCGTTAATAACTGCGAGGATCTTCTTTACATTGATTTCTTCATTCCGCAGTTCAAATATATGAATTTCATATATTCATAATTTTAAGCAAGTTTACTTGACTTAATCATTATCTCAATGCTTGGAGCGCAAAGGCTTCCTTTTTCATAATCTAGTGACATAACTTTGCGTTTGATTTTATCCTTTTTCTTTCTCCAAATTAATTTTAAAATGCTAGAAACAATTTTTTGGAATGACAAGGGTGGAAATAGAATGAACCAGCTGTGAGATATCAAGGATTTTGGTTATAAGACATCTACAAAAAGTGTGAGGTTCCTGGCGTTCCACATGTCAAGGATAGTGTCTAGTTTTTGCGTTTTTTTTCTAAAATTCTTTTCCTCATTTTGTTTTTCATCGTAGGGTACAAAATGTACCTAGTACTCTAATTGGTTCTTTGGGCCATTTTGAATTGAAAGGGTTATCCTTGCAATTTCTCAAATTCCCAAAGCGCTTTCGTCTTTGATGGATTCAGTTTAAGGCCAGATACACCGATGCTACTTTCTTCTTCTGTCGATCCTCGGGCGCCTCTTTTGTTTTCTTTCACAGTTTTCGTCATGGGGCCATGTAATAGAGTTGATAGGAATAAGAGTTCGTCGTTACCAGGGGAAAATTTTCTGTCTAGAGACAAGTATTGGGGACGGATTCGCTTACCTCAAAGGACGCGTCCGACCTCACGGATGACACGCATGCATGCTTCGAGCCAAATTCGTTGGATTTCGTCGAAGTTACACGCTTGAAACTAGGTGAGGTCGTTTGTATACAAGTATGTGCTGGATTTTATCATACTTACTAGAAATAAGGGAAAACAAATCGGTAGTTTTTTCACAAGCCGAATAAAATTAATTATCTTCAGATTCACAGGTTACGCACTATAAACCTGCTCTTCTTCCTTTGCTTGTAGATTTAATTGGGAGTTTCCGATCTTTTCCGATTTTTTAGCAGCGTTTTAGGTGGTATCAAGCTGTCACAAAATATTTGCTATCCCAGCATTACGTTAGTGTTCTTGCAACAGCTGAGGCAATTACACAAACATAATGTCTTGAAGCGAAAATTTAATAATCGACTGTGCAGAAATTTCTACCCAGCGGATTTTGTAGAAACTTGCTCACAGCAAACCTTGAAGTCTTAAAACTTTTTAAGCGTAATTAGAAAAAAATCTATCGTTGTTTAGTGGAAATATTCGCGTTTTCCTGAAAAGGCTGGTCTTCATATAACGCTTGTATCTCTTAATCGTTGAACTTGTTTGCCCTTAAACTAAAAGTTTTGTAAAATACGAACATTCTTCGTTTAGAATACCAACAATCACTGAAATCGGTTAACGCTTACTTGCCACCTTAAATAAATGTTATCATTTAATATGTTTTCTCTGCCATTTAGACTAAGGCGCCCGTACATGAGGGGTTGCAGGGACATTTCGGAACGATAAAAATCACGTGTCGTGCACAGTAATTGGTCATGGAGTAGGGACGTGTTGCGTGTACACTGAGCAGGGACAACTTGTGATGACTGTGATGTGGTGACGTGTATGGTGACACTTTTAAACTTGTCATTGTAACAGTCCCTGTGTCGTAGGGGGCTTGTACTCCATATGCTGCAATTGTATTATTAGTAAACCATTCTTATTACCAATACAGAGTCATGGACATGCTCAAGTTCCACAAGTTTACCATTGGCCATGCCTGGTAGGTAGCCTCTCCTTTTTATTCTTTGTTTTTCTCGAGAGTTAGTGTTGTTGTTGTCTTCCCTCACCTTCGCTTTCCCTGTAATAGCAATCCCTTTCTACCCTTGGTCGCAAGAGACATCGATTTGCACGATAGACCTCCTTTGCGCATTGCATATTTATTCTGGATCAATGATTAAATTACAAAACATTCCACGTCAATTCACAAATAATGTGGTCATTCTTCGCGCTGCGAAGATTAGGCCTTCTTAATCGTTTGCACATGATTGAGGCGACTTTTCGACGACGTTGGTATAAGACTTCACGACTTCACCTTAACAATATCAATGGGGAGGGTGGAATTAATAAGTCGTAAAGAAAAGAAAACAATGAATAGAATTTTTGTCTAATGAAACTTTCGTGGGTGTGAAATCATTCTATCCCGTAAGGACTGTTTCACATAACAAAATAATCTAGGGTTTCATGCATGCATGCACGCATTCATTCATTCATTCATTCATTCATTCATTCATTCATTAATCCATTCCTTCCTTCCTTCCTTCCTTCCTTCCTTCCTTCCTTCCTTCCTTCCTTCCTTCCTTCCTTCCTTCCTTCCTTCCTTCCTTCCTTCCTTCCTTCCTTCCTTCCTTCCTTCCTTCCTTCCTTCCTTCCTTCCTTCCTTCCTTCCTTCCTTCCTTCCTTCCTTTATTCATTCATTCATTCATTCATTCATTCAATCATTCATTCATTCATTCATTTATTAGTGTGGGAAGAATGCGAGTTGCCAGTTGCCATGGAAAGTGGTGTGGATCCCTCATCATTATTTGACCGCATCCTCATAATTGTTAATTGATAGTTTTGGAAAATTATCATAGCCTTTCTTTTTGTCTCATTCTTAAGTTGAATTTCTTTCTCGTTAATCATTTCCGAGGTTTTTTTAGCCTTTTAAAGTTCCTTCTTGTTGTTCGTTTTCCACTTTTTATTCTTCGAAATTTTTCAGGTTACTTCTTGTAAGATACTCTGTTTCTTGTTACATTCTGATGTGCACCTTCAGATGTATGTATGTTGGTGCTACTCACGGATTAACGAATACGTGGGAGAAGCGAAAATCCGAAGGAATGAACCCATATTTGTATTAAAAGCCGCGGCGCTTATAGACGAAAGTCTTGAGTGACATGCACATGCTAGAAGCTTTACCGGTAATTGTTTCTCTAGGACAAAATGCTGTGACGTGAACATAATTTCTTCTTTGCCTGAACGATGCGTTCACCAGAATAAGTGTATCTTGTGGAGTGCACCGGGACGGACGTTAACTCTATCGAAACCTAGCCTGCGAGCAGGCTCACTTAAGGTTGATTTCCACTGTTGCGTAAATTTTACGTGCGTACGGGCGTGAATTTAACTGGCTTTACATGCGTCAATAAAATTAGAGACGATGTATGAACGGCTTACGTAAACTACATTCGCAGGGGTTTTGGTTTTGGGTGGCCGTCTGCTGTAGGTAACAATACAGGGATATCGTCCTCTGTTTGAGTGGTGTGCTTGAGATTTGTTCTACTATTGCAGGTTATTAAGAATCACCTCGATCTATATGGTTCAATAAGGTTTCAAATATATGTCTTCGGAACTAAAAGTTACCGTTTTGCTAGGGGCATAGGCCCGAATTAGTTTCCAGGGGTTGGACCCCCCCGATTATTGTTGTCAACTCAGATTTCCATGTGCTCGGTAAAAAGTTTTTCGCTCGATAAAGTTTGTTAGCGTTGTGTTAGAAAATAAATTGTTTCATGGTCCTTCGAGGTCGGATGGATAAAGTTGGAGATTCGACGAGTATCTGTACAATCGAGTGAAAAGGAGAGTTAGTCCTCCATTTGGTTTCCCGAAGCATTTGGTGTTTACGTTTACGGCGACTGGCGCCATCACTTTGCTTGAACGAAGTATTTGGTCTGTTGCGGCGATTGGCGTCATTACTGTGCATGAATTTGAAGGAACAGCACAAATATCGGTATGTCAAAAGAAGAAGAGCTAACAGCCATTAAGAAGAAGCGACGCTTTCTTCGGAAATCAGTTACGGATAGCCTCAAGTCTGTGGATGAAGCGCTTTCGCTGCAGGATAATCATGCGAGGATTCACGTGTTGAAAGATAGAATTGCCAGTAAGTGGAACGACCTACAAGAAGTACAGGCATCGTTGTGTACTTATTTAGAAGACGAGGAGATCGACCAAGAGTGTGAGAGTTACTGTGAGTATGAATTACGCGTGGTTGAATACATGGCAAAGATGACGCATTATTTGGAAAGTAAACACGTTGCTGAGATGAGCTTGTCAAGTAATCCAGCAACTCCAGCACCTTCGATTCCCAAGTTACAAGTGAAGCTCCCAAAAATCGATCTGCCCACTTTCGATGGGGATGTTTTGCGTTGGCAGCCCTATTATCAGTCGCTAAAAGTGTCTGTAGTGGATAATCCATCTCTAGCGGATGTGCAGAAATTAGAGTACCTGATGAGATCCTTGAAGGGTTCAGCCGCAGAAGCAGTCAAGGGATTTGCAGTTGTTCACGAGAATTATCAGCCAGTTCTGGAGACGCTTAAGGAACGATTTGGTCACCCAAGGTTGATCCTTGATGTACACGTAAGATCTCTGATTCATTTACCACGCTTAATGTCGGAAGATGGAGTGTCTATGCGTAAGTTCTACGATCAGGTTGTCGGACCTGTTAGATCCGTTGAATCCATGGGTGATAAGTTTAAATCTGAAACCTTGGCACCTATCCTGGTACCTTTGATTGTTGACAAGCTACCAAAAAGGGTTGTGGAGAAATGGGAACTTGAAATTGGTGACCATAAAGAGGACTGTGTGGCAGTGAAAACATTGTTTACGTTTTGGGAGCAGTTAATAAGAGCCAAAGAGTCTTCCCAGCCTCCCTCTCTGGAGTCAAAGCTCCCTACAAAGGAGAACACTGCAGAGGGTGTAAGCCAGGGTTCAAAATAGCAGCCGGCTACCGCCGACAGCCGGCAATTTGACCACCCTTGCCGGCGATTTTTCACCCAAGAAATAGAAAAAAAATGACCTCCCATCCCTTGATCGGTAAAATCAATGTCCCTGGAACGCGCGTCATAGTAAACGTTTCATATCGGAAAGTAATGCAGCCATGAAACACTTGCACACATACAGCAACAAATGACGGAACGTAAACAATTGTGTCGATTCTTGTAAATCAAGTCTTCGTTCGTTCTATCTCTATTTGCCGGCACTCTTTTTTTTCCGGCGTGGTTTCATACGTCATCAACAACGCGACGTTTGAGGAAATAGGCCAGACACGGGTAGCAGTGCCGCAGCAATTCAGTTCTCTTTTAGTAACCGGGCAAAGTTTCATTCACGATTTCTTTGTTGCCAATGCGTCTTCGATCGTGTTCCACTTAGCACCTTGTCACTTTTTTCGTGTGCTTTCGAGTTCTCGTCCAATTTAATTTGCTGGAGACCAAAGGAAATATACCGTCGCGCTAAAAATCAGTGTCATTGTTGCGGCATTTATCATTTTCAACGGCCTGATCTAGTTTGCAGAACGCCAGCAAGCGACCCTGCCAGTCCGCCGTCGATGAGATTTCTATGCTCAAGAGAAAAATCGAGCCGTCAGAAACGTCGATAGTTAAACTTCAGGCTCACACAGAAAGGGGCACATGCGCACGAGACTTGCGCTTTGTCGCAAAAGCAAACATCACTCCTGACGAGGAATTTAAGACAGAAATAAACTCCATAAAGAGAGAGGTCGTGCGGAAATTCATAAGCGCACTGACCAAGTTTCATTATCGCCGCGTTGAGCACAACAATAATAAGTGGCGAAGAGCGAAATCTGCTGGTTAATTGTAGGACAAAGAGAGACACTGTTCGGGCTTAGCATAACGCCACGTGCATGCTCAGTCAAACAGTAGTACAAATTTTCTACACTCCTCTACCACTTGAGTGGAAAAGATACATCGATGACATATTCTCGCTGTGGAATGTTGACAAAAAGGAGATAGAAGAGTTTATTGTCGTAGCAAACAGTCACCACCCGACCCAATTAAATTTACTGCTGAAATCTCAGACAAAGAAATAAACTTCCTGGATACCATTCTTCTCAAAGGCGAAAGATTTAACAAGCAAGCCACCCACCAGGGGTAAGAAAAGGTTTTATCAAAGGTGAAGCCCTACGTTTTCTTAAAACAAACTCTTCAGCGAAATCTTTCGTTGAGAATATCACCCAATTCAAAACACGCCTCCGTGGGAGAGACTACCCGAACAGTCTCGTAGAAAGAATAACGTCCGAAGTCAAATTCAGTGAAAGGAAGTCGGCACTTCAACAAAGAGAGACAAAAAAAAAAATTCTGCCTTTCGTAACAACGCACCATACAGCTGTGCCTGATTTTAAGAACATCCTTATTTGTAAATGGCACTTAATTAAAAATCAACCATTGCTAAGAGAAATATACAAACACATTAGCACGAGCACATGAGCCACGTCTGGCCTGTAAACATTTTATTCCATACTTGGGATAGGTGCTTGTTCATTCTTGTTGACAGCCGGCTAAAAATTAGCCGTGAGAAAAAAAGCCGTCAAATTCAGGCTGAAAGCTCTGATTTTATTTTGAACCCTGGTAAGCCACGTGAATTTCAAACCTAGTTCACAACGAAGGTCATCTACATCTGCATTATGTGCTTCTACGCAAGTCAAGGAGTGCTGTGTTTGTCGAAAGAATCATCATGTGTGGTCATGTGTTAGTTTTCTGTCACTGACAGTCAAGGATAGATTCAGGATGGCATTGTCCAAAGGTCTGTTTTCGGTGCTTAGAAGCTGGTCATGTGGCTCAAAGTTGTGAAAAACCTCCATGTAAACACTGTCGTGGTCGACATCATAGTCTCCTTCATATGGATTCGGTCACTTCTGGGTCTTCGGCCATACCATCCTCATCACAACCTCCCTCGGAGATAGCATCCTTATCTCAAGCTCCTCCCTCGACAGCAGCTTCTCATGTAGTAGCAGGTTCAATGGCAGCAAGTGGTGGTGGAAAAGTTATTCTTCAAACTGTGCCAGCTATTATTTGTGGATCCAATGGTTGCTCGAAAGTTGTTCGATGTTTTCTTGATCCCGGTTCACAAACTTCCTTTGTTAGACAAAGTATTGTGGAAGAGCTTGGCCTAGATGGAAAGAGTGTTAGAATTGCGGTGTCTGGATTTGGTGTAAAGTCAGACAAGGAGACTCTGCGAAGGAGAATTGCTTTCACTTTGGCACCTGTTGACAAGCCTGGAAAACCTTGTGGTATTGAAGCACTCACCACCCAAGTAATATGTCGTCCAGCTGAGGCTGTAGATGTTTTTCCTTCTGAGTGGTCTCACCTTCAAGACATCAAGTTTCCCGAAGATTTCCCCAGAAGTGAGCAGCAGATTGATGTGCTCATTGGTTTGGACTTTTATTACTCATTTGTAACAAGAGACATTGTGAAAGGTGGTCCCAGTGAACCAGTTGCAGTTCGTACATCATTAGGTTGGGTTTCTGTGGTCCAACCAGTGATAGCAGTCAAGAATGTAGTGTGTCAATGAATGTTCAAGTTTGTAGTGAGGACCAGTTGAATGATACGCTTAAGAAATTCTGGGATCTGGAGTCCATTGGTGTTAAACCTGTTGAAATGACAGCCCCGACCAGTCACAAGGAGGCCATGGTCTTACAAACGTTTAAGAACACATTAGTACGCAAGGATGGTCGTTATGAAGTTTCGCTTCCATGGAAAGAAGAGAAAGCTGCATTGAAAGATAACTACAAGAAAGCAGAGAGTAGACTGTGCAATCTTGAAAGAAAGTTGATCCAAGATCCAGCCAAAGCCAATTCCTACCGAGAAGCCATTAATAAGTATGTGGTGGATGGAGTAGCAGAAGAAGTACCCCTTGAGCAAGTCGCACCGTCTGATGGGCGTCCTGTGTTTTACCTTCCACATCATGCGGTCATCAGAGAAGATAAGCAGACAACTAAGACTAGGGTTGTGTTTGATGCCTCAACCAGAGGTAGTAATGGCATGTCTCTTAACAGCTGCTTAGAAGCAGGTCCTGCATTACAGCCAGATTTGGTCGGAATTCTTTGGCGCTTCCGCAAACATCAAGTCGGTATTATGGGTGACATTGAGAAAATGTTTTTGCAAATCCGCCTGAAAGAAGAAGACATGGACTCGCATCGTTACCTGTGGAGAGATCTAGACATTGACTCTACTCCTAAGATTTACCGAATGACGAGAGTTACGTTTGGAGTTATTTGCAGTCCATTCCTAGCCATCTGCACGACTCAAGAGCATGCTAGAAGATGTAAACAAACATTCCCCGAGGCATCAGAAGAGATCTTGAGGAACACTTATGTTGATGACTTTGCCTCAGGGAAAGATGAAGTACATGAAGCACTAAGATTGCAAAGAAGTTCCACAGAACTTATGGAACAAGCAGCTTTCAATTTGACAAAATGGTCAAGTAATTCACCCGAGCTGATGCAAGCCATACCTGAGAAGGATAGAGCATCAGAGAGTCTGATCAACTTAGAAAGTGATCTATCAGGAGTATATCCAATCACAAAAGCTTTGGGTTTAAAGTGGGAAACAAGTTCAGACAGCTTTATCTTCATGAATGACACGAACCCTCTGAAATCAAGCTCAGAGACATTGTACACCAAGAGAGAGGTAGCATCCTTAGCCGCTAAGGTCTTTGATCCAATTGGTCTCATCGCACCTCTTACAGTAAGGTCTAAGTTGCTGCTTCAGAGTTTGTGGACCCAAGGTGTTGGTTGGGATGATGTAATCTCAGTAGAAACCTCAGTGAAGTGGATTCAGTGGGTTCAAGAGCTTTCAGAGCTCAAGCAGCTTCACATACCGAGATGTTATGTTGATTTGCCATTGAGTCAGTACTCTAAGGTGGAGCTACACGCATTTGGAGATGCGTCCGAAGTTGCTTATGCCGCTGCCATTTACCTCAGAGTTGTTCCTGAAGAAGGCAGAGCATCCACCAGTCTTGTGATGTCTAAAACAAGAGTGGCTCCTGTTCGAAAGATTACCCTTCCCCGTCTAGAGCTTATGGCAGCTGTGATTACTGCTCGACTTTGTACCTATGTCAAAGATGCCATTGATTGTCCCATCAGCCGTATTGTCTGTTGGACAGACAATTCTTCAACGTTACACTGGATTAGGGGATCAGCCACCCAGTGGAAACCGTTTGTTGCTAACCGTGTTATCGAGATCCAGTCGCTGTTGGATCCCAGCGTTTGGCGCTATTGTCCAGGATTGCACAATCAAGCGGACTTACCTACACGAGGTTTATCTGTGAATCAGTTGTTGGACAGTCAGTTGTGGTGGAGAGGGCCCTCGTGGCTTCAAGAGTCTGAAGTAGATTGGCTGAAAGATTTGAGGTCCCAATCTTCAAATGATGTTGTTGAGGTGGAGAGAAAGAGTAAAGCAAGTGTCAGTTGTGTTGCGCAGCCCAAGGAGTCAGTTATTGACTTTGAAAGGTTCAGCAAATACAGTCGATTGCTGAGAACTGTTGCTTGGATCAGAAGATTCATTCGCAACCTGAGAGTCAAAGAAGATGAGAGAGTTTTCAACCCGCTAACTGGATTAGAGATTCAGGAGGCAGAACAGTGGTTGATATCCCAGATGCAAGCGGCAAGTTTCCCAGAAGTTTCCTTGGCCAAACACAATCTTCCTTTGAAGAACAGCAAGCTGGCAAATTTAAATCCATTTCTATGTTCCAGCAGTGGTTTTCTTCGTGTTGAAGGGAGAATTCACAAGTCCTTATTACCAGAGGAAGAGAAGCATCCCATTATCCTGCCGTCTAATCATCACGTTGTAAAGCTCTTAATCGATGATGTTCACTGTCAAGAGCTCCATGCTGGTGTTGAGCACACTTTATCAGTCCTACGTCAGACGTTTTGGCTGATCAAGGGACGTTCAACTGTCCGTCGAACAGTGAAGAGCTCTTTACTTTGTCGCCATTATCATACAAAGCCATTTGTGCAGCTCATGGCACCCCTTCCTGAAGACCGGATCAGACCGGCGCCCCCCTTTACCAATGTTGGTTTGGACTTCGCTGGCCCTTTGTATTTGAGAGATAGTAATGATAAAGCGTACATTTGTCTGTTTACCTGCGCAGTTACCCGTGCTGTACACTTGGAGTTGGTGAGCAATATGACAGTTGAACGATTCCTACTTGCGCTAAGACGCATGATTGCAAGAAGAGGAATGTGCAGCATAATCTGGTCAGATAATGCAAAGACATTCAGAGGTGCTAACAAGGAGCTAGAGAAGTGTTGGAGAGTACTGCAAGCTCATCAAACCCAAGTGGTACTGTCAGAAAAGAAGATTCAGTGGAAGTTTATTGTGGAGAGAGCCCCATGGTGGGGTGGGTTTTACGAGCGACTGGTAAAAAGTGTCAAGACACCTTTGAAGAAAGTCTTCGCAAAAGCAATGTTGGATGCTGAGCAGTTAACTACAGTTTTAGTTGAAATAGAGGCGCAGCTGAACAGCCGCCCACTCACTTACCTTGGTGCAGACCCAGGTGACTTCAGCGTGATTACCCCTGCACAGATTCTTATTGGCAGACACCTACAGGCATCACCAACGAAAGAGACACATGCTACAGAGCACACATCGAAAGCCATCACCAAACGATTTCAGTATCATCAAAGACTTGTGAGCGGCTTCTGGAAGCGATGGAGTGCTGAATATTTAAGGTGTCTGACACCCCTCAAGAAATGGTCAGACATTGGTCGTGACATACACACAGGTGACCTGGTCCTTGTAAGTGAGGGTCATTTAGCAAGAGGTCAGTGGCAACGCGCACGAGTGGAAGCTACCCATTTAGGCCGAGATGGTCTGGTTAGGTCCGTTACCTTACGGATGCCATCTGGAAGTGTTACACGCCGGCCAGTGCAGCGTCTTCACCTGTTTGAAACCTGTGATGCAGATTTAGCAGCAGAACTTAATTGAGACACTGTTGAACATTGTTGTTTTACTTTCTTAACTGAATTTGACTTTGTTGATCTGTGATGCATCCTGCATCGGGCGGGAGGATGTTCGGAACTAAAAGTTACCGTTTTGCTAGGGGCATAGGCCCGAATTAGTTTCCAGGGGTTGGACCCCCCGATTATTGTTGTCAACTCAGATTTCCATGTGCTCGGTAAAAAGTTTTTCGCTCGATAAAGTTTGTTAGCGTTGTGTTAGAAAATAAAGTGTTTCAATATGTTTATTGAGGCCCCGCGTATCCGTTTTCGTTTGAAAACGCAACTTTTTCTTTGCAGGTTGGCCTTCCGTCCACACGTATCCGATGAAAACGGTGACCGAAAACGCAACTTTTCGAAAATGCTGTCCAGAGTGGAAATTTTTGAAAACTCCGTTTTCGTGTTTTCGTGTCGACAGTGAAAACGGAACTTTTCGAAAAACGATTACGTCACAGTGTTGGATCCAGCCCACCCCACGAAAAAACTGCGCGAAAAATGAACTAAAATGGCGAAGGATACTATGCTAAAAAAAAGATCCAGAATATCGGAGTACTTTGTCTGGCATGATTCCCAATCGACATTTCCCGAGGTCTTAAAGACTATATTCGATTGTAACTTTAAGAAGCAGCTCCACTTCGTGATCTGTCCAAGCAAACGAGTCAGCCTTGCTATCTACCCGGCGTTTTTCCTGACTGCCACATCTTTTAACTATTTCCTTGCAAATTTTCAAGTTCCCAACGAAGACAGTCTACGCGAAACGACATTGGAGGCAAAGGAACGAATTAACTGTTCCAGGATAGAATATAGCATTTTCCTCAAAGAGAAGGCTTATCCGAATGTCGGCAACTGATAAATGAGGCATATACCTTATTCGTAATGTCTTCGCGCGTCTTAATTTTCGCAATTTTCGCGAATGGAAAAAAATTGCGAAATTAAAGACTCAGGAAAAAAATCCTCGCGAAATTTAATACCCTCATGAGAAGTTTACATTATTAGATCTGCAAAAACCACCGGACGACTGAATGAGTGATTATCTTAGTGTACGTAAGTGTCAAACGTTCCTGTTTGAAATAATCCTTTGTGTGGTACATGTTGATTATCATGCCGCTGTAATGGTTTATAAAAATAAAATTTAACTGACACTTTTTCGCGAATTTAATATTGGCTTGCCAAAATTGTGAAATTAAGTACGAATAAGTTATTTCTGGCCTTCGAGTTCCTGAGGCTTTTTGTAGCCTTTTCTGGATAAAATAGCAAAGTAAATTGCACGTATAAATATGAGTTTATAATCGATATGATCGTGTAAATATTGAAACATCTGTCGTTGCCTCACACAGAATATGCTAGTTCATGCATTTGAAATCTAGCCCATATAAAGAGGGAACAAAAACGCTAGAATCTACACTGGGTAAATTTTGTCGAATCCATACATTAAGCGGTGAAAACAAACTTAGTATTAAACAAAATGCAAAAGATTTGATTTACAAGAGAAACCTCTCATTCCGGGCGTTTTATAGCTCGAGACAAGTGGTCACGCAGATATACAGGTAACTCAGTTTTATAAAACACATGCCATTTGTTACTGCATTGCAAAATACTGAAAATGCCAGGGTCGCAGGAGAATCAAAGGTTTTAATTCTAGTATCTACGGTTAAGTATGAAATTTTTGTTGCGGTTTTCATTTTTGCGTTATGCATTTTTTTTGCAATTTCCAAAACAGATCTTGCAAAATTTATCTATATTGCATTTGCCCAATAGAAAAAATCCATGAATCTTGGTGCCCACAACTGTATAACTCCAGCTTGTCAAGGCCCGTCTTTGACAAACCACAGGTTTTCTTGTTTTCATTTGGTGCGGCACATGTAAAGTTCCACGTCTGACCTAGGCCAAATTTTATTTTCAACTTTGCGGTTTACGCTCATACATTTCTTTCTGCCATTTATATCGGCCAATTTCTTAGCTTAACAGGCCAGTTAAAAGCTAAGAAAGGGTGGAGTTCTATAAGTGATATTAATTTGAAGTAATGATGAGATAAAATTTCGCAAAACCTTGCCGTGTCTGCCGTGTTGATCGAAAATGTCTTAGATTCTGATAATTCTTTGTGTAGATATCCGCAATTAATTGGTAGCAGGGCTTCGTGTCGTCCAATTTAATTGTTCTGTAATCATACTCGTGATTAAACAATTCGGACTGCAGCTACCCGGTCGTCCGATTTTGTTAACCACTCGTGATTACACACTGAATTTGACTGCACTTAGTCCTGTTACCATTATTGATCTTGGCTGGTGATATCTAATCAGATTTGAGACTTTCGCTGTAGTTGCGATTAGTTTGTAATTTGGACAGCCGAGTTTTTCCGTTGGAAAAAAGAAAACGGTAACTGAGGTGTCCAAATAAATAGTTAATTTGAATAGCGTGACAAATTAGGAAATAAAGATTTGGTAACTTAAATGGTATTTCAGGCTAGCGACATAATTGTGGAACTAGCTGTCAAATACTTTGTGCGGGTGCCCTGTGGCGAAATCCAGACCGCTCAGGAAAACGATCAAAACGCTCCGCGTTTTTGTAGTGGTTCAGGGCCAGTTTAGCTATATATGAGAAAAAGAATGAATTTGGTATACACCAACACTGCACTTGCTTCATGTTCAGCTTAAGTTATGTCCAAAAAGACAACAATCCCTGAAAAAAAAAACATGATATTAGGGAAGTTAGGACGTCAGCAAACAAAAGCAAAACCTCTATGACTGTTTATGAGAAAATATGAAATTGCAAGTGAAACAGATAATAAATCTAGGATCCCTTGCTAGATGTAATTTGTGAGAATTAACCACGAAAATGTGCTCAGGAATGCACTCAACCCCACTACAGTATCTCGCAGTTTCTATGACAACCACGAGATAAAAAGGAATCAATATGATAATTCCCAAGGGTATCAGTTAAGAGGGGATGTCCACTAACACCGAGCGAGTGGTGGCACATGATGAAAAATAAAATTCCCTCATAAATTTTCCACGGATACCCTATGGTAATATAAGAAACGTGGTGGAATTTTTTTCTTGAAAAACATTTTTTACGCCCGAAAAAAATTTAACACGTTTACGCCACACGTGTCCTGTAAACGCGCGAAATAAACGTGTATCGTACCTTCTCGTAAACTTCGCTCTCTGATTCGCACCCCAGAAAACCCCCCATTTTAAGCGTGGAAGTTTGCTTTTGAAGTGTGTATGAAGTAATTGAGTCCTGTTTTAGATCTGTGAATTAATTTTCAAGGTCATGGCGAGCTGCTGAAAATCACTAAAATTTGCTTGCTTTGAATTCTCAATTTGGCACAGTTTTTCAAGAGAAAGTTTCCCTCCCCGGTAAAACACCAAATCAATTGAAATTCAGAATTCTTGAAAAACGAAATACCATTCTAAAATCAGGTTTAAAAATTAGTTTCGGGCTTTTTATCAGCGCCGAGTACAAACGCTCTCAAATCCCGATAATCACAACATTAACCTGTCAACCAGTACAAACAATAGGCTCGTGCTTCCGACCGAATAGCCGAAAGCTTGGAATTTTTTTCTTGTTTCCTTTGGTATTTAGATGAAAAGTACAGGATAAAAGTCATATCTAGCTCACCTTGAATAAGATTTTGTCTAAATGCCAGGTTTTGTCAAGTTTTAGGTGTACTGTCCAAGGGCCATCTTGACGCGTGGAATCGACCGTTATCTCCTGGTATCTCCAGATTGACTTTCAACTAATGAATAACGCCTCCGCCATCACATTCACATCCCTTAACGAATGGCAAATGAATTTTTAAAATCTCTTAGTGTTAATTCCCTGAAGAAACTAAATAACTTTGCAGTGATCTCCACATTCATCTCAAAAACCGTACTGTTATTATGGTCTGATTTAACTAAATTTGTCTGTCACGCAACGGGTTCTGGTCAAGTCACAGGATAGGTTTTGGTGATGGGATTGCAAAAATGGGAAAACGAATCGAAAGATTAGGACGTCTGAAATAACTTAAGCTACGAAAGAAATTGTGCAAGATAGAAGGCGATATAAATAGTGATGGCGTTTGTTTCAGCAACTCGACCGGAATGACCGTTTCCCCTTTTCATCCCAGATGCCGGACTACCTCAACGTAAAAACAAACCGCAGAGATAGCTGAATTTTTTTCCATGATTTAAACTAAAGCATATCGAAGGTTAACAAAGAAGGCATCCATTTGTTTTTTACAAGTTCCCTGAAAATTCTAAGTTCACTTTTCTCTATTATCGTCAGTTTTCAATGCGTAGCACTTGGTTACAACTGTGTTTGTTTACTCACATTCCGTTCTTCTGTTTGGTGTCATGTTACACCGCCGAAGCTATCGACTAGTAAAATAGTGATACTACATATGACGGGACTATTCACCACACAATTCTGACCTGTGCAAAAAAAGTTGCAGATTACATAGATGTACATTTTGTGCCGCTCAAGTGAGAGGAAAAAATTTTCACGTGTTTACTAGAA